>LPNX011186000.1:138808-164021 GCA_001517045.1 Pseudotsuga menziesii
TAGCATACCAAGCCCTGGGGGCTTGCTTTAGCCCATACAATGGCTTTCTCAACCTGCACACAAGAGAAGGGTTAGTAGAAAAAACTTGAGGCTGCTGCATATATATCTCTTTAGTGAGATATCCATTCAGGAAGGCACATTTTACATCCATGTGATGTACCTCCCATTGCCTTGAGGCTGCAATGGCTAGAGCTAGCCTGATGGAATCCATCTTTGCCACTGGGGCAAAGGTCTCATTGTAATCTATGCCATGAACCTGTGAGTAGCACTTGGATACCAATCTGGCCTTGTACTTTAGTGGTGAACCATCAGCAGCAAATTTGGTCTTATAGACCCACTTACAATGTACTAGCTTTCTCCCTGGGGGAAGATCCACTAGCTCCCATGTGTTGCTCTTCTGGAGTGAGCTGAACTCCTCCTTCATGGTTGTTTGCCATCTTGGATCTCCTACTGCTTCTTCATATGTTTGAGGATTAGACTCCACCATCAAATAGCATTTTTCAGCAAACATAGGATCCTTCATGCACATACCACTCTCAAACTAAGATCTAGTCCTCCTTGGGTCATTGGGATCCCCAGCTAGCCCTCCTGCTGCATGTAGTGTCTTGGCTGCCCATTTTGGCCTTGTAGGGCTGTTAGGGTCTGCAATAAACTCATCTCCATCAGACAAATCAGAATCAGCATGTTCAACAAACTCTTTACTTACTTCTTGAGGTTCAGGTGGTGAAGAGGCTTCACCAACTTCCACTGTTGCAAGGGGTTCTTCTTCAAACTGAACACACCTTTCAATGAAGGCTTTGTTTGTGCTCAAATTTATCGACTTGTACCCTTTTGAATCTTCAGAGTATCCAACAAAAAGACACTCTTGGCTTTGGGGCTGCAAAGCCTTCCTCTTCTCTGTTGAAATTCTAGCCCAAGCCTTTGAGCCAAAAATCCTGAAATGGGTCACATCTGGCTTGTGCCCACTCCATGCTTCGAAGGGAGTCATGCCATCAAGCTGTTTGTGAGGCACCCTATTCTGAATATAGGCTGCATAATTGATAGCTTCGGCCTAGTACTTTGGTGGCAAATTTTTGGCCTTCATCATGCATGTTGCCATCTCCTTCAGTGATCTATTCTTTCTCTCAGCAACACCATTTTGCTGTGGTGTGTAAGGGATAGAATGCTGCATCTGAATACCTGCATCTGCACAATAATTAATAAAATCAGAGTTGACATACTCACCACCATTGTCAGATCTGAGGGCCTTGAGTTTCCTTCCAGACTAGTTTTCAACCAAAGCCTTAAAGACTTTGAATAGCCAAAAACTTCAGACTTGTGTTTCAGGAAGTGAACCCAGCAATACCTGGAAAAGTCATCAATGAAAGTCAATGCATATTTGGCCTGACTCATGGACATATGAGGGAATGGGCCAGAAACATCACTGTGGATCATCTCGAGGGGTGCAGAGGTTCTCTCATGACTAGCTCTCTCAAATTTGTGCTCTGGGTGTTTTCCTAGGATACAACCTTGGCAGACTCCTTTGGAAAATTTTATCTTGGGAAACCCTATGACCATCTCTTTTTCACTAAGATCAGAAAGATACTTGTAATTTAGGTGGCCAAATCTTTCATGCCACAGCTTGCTGGCTTCATTAGCATTAATGAGAAGAGCAGAGGGGTTTGAGTAAGGTAGGAAGTGTGAGAACATGTATACCTTTTGAGCATGATTCACAACTCCTTTTGCAATGACTCTACCAGTTGAGATCTCTGTGATATCAACTTCATCGGGGGAGAATATGACCTTCTTAGGAGACCAAGTGTGGGTCATCTGGTACACTGATATGAGGTTGGAGGCGAGACCAGGCACATACAGCACATTGCTGAACTGACCATGATCAAGATCTATCCTTCCTTTGCCTTTACTTTCAGTGAGAGAGTCATCTCCCAGTACAATAGATGGTCCTTTCGACATGTCCAGTGAGGAGAAGGCCTCCTTAGTCGAAACCATGTGTCTTGAAGGTCCAGAATCAATGATAAAACTGGGTGAGCTTGATGTGCCAGCAACTAGAGCATGAACTCTCTCTCTGTCATCTGAACTTGATCCTCCTTCTCTCTTCTTTGAGCTTTCTGGAAGGGAGATGCCATTCTTCTCCAGGAGTTGGGTTAGAATTTCTATCTGCTTTTTCATACAAGAGCTTTCAGAGTGATTTCCCTTATTGCAGTATGTGCACTTGTTCATTTCACCTTTGTTCTTCTTCTTCTCGTAATTCTTCTTGGGACCTTGTGGATCCTCTGGAGACTGTTTCTTGTCTCTCTTTTTCTCAGGTGGCTTTTTAGCTTTCTTTTTTCCTTTTGAGTCCACCTTCGAATCTCCAGAAATCAGAGCTTGATCTTTGGATGGTTTGATGGTGCCCATCATCACCAGCTTATCCTGTTCTTGTGTGAGAGATTCCATGAAATCTGCAAGGCTAGGCATCTTCTAGGTTCGAGCTGTCAGTTTTGTGGCATAGAAGGTTGAAACAAACACTGAATAATCAGGGCCCAGCTTCGAGAGTATGGCCAATACGAGCTAATCATCTTTCTTTTCAATACCACACTATTTTAGCTGCAAAATTAGTGCTTTGAACTTGGAGAAATATAGCTGCAGGGATTCAAAGCTCGTTGGACTCAGAGAAATCAGCTCATTTTCGATTTGATGTCCCCTCATCTCATCTGTCTTTCCAAAAAGATCAGCAAGCTTCTCCCATACTTCATTCAATGATGTCAATCCATCAAGATGGAAAAGGAGGTCTCTGGAAATACTAAGACACAGGAGGCCATAAGCCTCATCCCTCCTATTGTGCCATTTTATCTTCTCTGCAGCTACATTGGCTTTGCTTCTGTTGCCATAGTCACCTTGTAGAGGCCTTTCGCTCTCAACAGTATCTCCATCTCTGCTTTCCATTCAAAGAAATTGAAGGGAGTCAAGATAGTTTTCTATGATTGATCCATAGCTTAGAAAATCTGTCCCGGCTGTCAGTAGAAGGCTCCCAGTCACTGATGTCGAACCTGCAAAACAATTTTTGAAGGAGAGAAACAACCTACAATGGCTCTGATACCATGTAAGGTTTTCCGTTACACCAAAATCTGCAGGTGTTGGTGAACATTTGAAACCAAGCACAAGGCCCTATCACCAGGAGTGGTGGTTAAACCACTTGTTTTATATTCCCAGAGGTGCGGCAGTTATACCATGTGAAGGTACCCGATACTCCAACACCCTGCCTCCAGTGTAGCTCGAGGGAATTGAACCTGAGACCTCTGCTCTGATACCATGTGGAAATTGAACCAGGTGATAGATTAATTTTACTCACAACAATTAACAATTGATCATGCAAAATCACTCACAAAGAGACTGAAAATTGGAGCTGAACACTAAACTGTATTAAATTAGTGTACAATAGACAACCCTGTAATAACATAGGTTGCTGAATAAATAACATACATCAGGGGTTCGAATGCATGAGGAGCAATTTGAATCTAGCATAAAGCAGGCTTACCAAAAATAAGCAAATCCCCCATAGGTGTAAAAAGCTGATCCCAAATCTGTCATGGAGCTCATGAATTGGAAAAAAGGCTTAGGCAAGCTAAAGAGTGGTGGAATGGCAGCTCATACATGCTTTTTCATGGAGAAAAGAGAGGAGGATGTGTAGGACAAAAAACTAGTCAACCTCACCTAGTCTAGCTTTTCCTTTTGCCTTAAAACACTGAAAAAGCAGGCAATAAAGCAGAAAAAGCAGAAGGGCGCCTAGGAGGCCAGGAATAAAGCAGAATTGATTCCTTTAGCTCTACCATGTGCTACATGAGTCAAATAAGGAAAGTTTGACCATTATAGATAGGCAAATGACAACTTGCACAAGGTGGGACGCATGAACTAGGCAAATAAGACAAAAATAATGGAATTAATGTCTAAGTGGGTAAACTATTGGTTGATTATTCTAACAAAAACAATTACAATAATAAATAAACTGACTAATATGGGGTGCCTAGGGAGGTACCCAAGATTAATATATCATGTAATGTATACCTAAGGGGGAATAATTAATGTATTATGGCCATAGATAATGAAAGAGGCCCACTAAGTAGTTTTAAGGAAATTATATTATAATGAGGAGTTATTTGACAAAAGCCCCTAGGATCACTCATGTGAAAGTATAAATACACATGACTATCATTATATCAAGAGGTGTGCGTGATTAATCGTATTGTAGAAAGCATGGCTTGTGGAGTGATTCCTTACTCAAGGAGTATTTGATGGCTTGATCTTGATTGTTCTCACAATCTCTTTGATTGTAAGTTGGTTTCCATTCACCTTGATTATAAGTCATTTTCTAAGGATTTAAAGGTATGTCTATCTTACTACTCCTTTTGAATTATATGATAAATTTGTTGTAACAAATGAAGCCATGATTTGTTGTTGTTATTGAAGTAATCTTCAATAATGGTTAGACAATTACAATAATCAATTTTTATGTTGTTGTTGATGTATATGTGTATGTGTGTTATATTATAGGTATTACATATATAGTATCATAGTTATATGTTCTAACTCTTAATACCTATGGGCCTATCCCATATAAATCAAAACCAAATTCAATTTTTAGGAATTAGAGAAATGGCCATGCAAACATATGGAGCCACACATGCAAATTGTCGCAGCAATACGATGTTAAAAAAGCATGCAATTGTTCACATTATACCCAAAATACTTATTGCCTAATCTACTATTAGTGTCAAATCATAATCTCTTTAATGGGTCCTAAGACTTTTGTTCATCATGCACAAAATGGGACCATATTTAACAAGGAATGACCCTGGTTGGCCCTTCCCACATTATTATCAAAAAATTATCAAACATGTGGGACCATTACAAGAATAGTAAGAATCCAATAGCCATGGCGTGCTCCTAGGAGGATTCAAACCTATGGCCTATGTTTGCGGGATTCACGGACGATGGTAACCTTCACACTCAAAATATTGACTATGTTGCTTGGGTGATCTACTATACAACAAACCAACTGGTGAGATCAGGAGGAGTGTGCATGAGTCTAGTAAGCAATAACATTGGCAAATACAATGTTGTAATTGAACTTCTGTTGGATTCCATATCAAATGGAATCAAAGTTTAGTGGTCCACTTAGACTCACATTTGGTAGTGCCCTAACTCAATGACATATATTGTGTTCATGATCCCACACTTTTAAGGGAATTCATATGGGTGTGGCTTCTCGAACATCATTTTGAATTTATTACATACATTCATGTTCTGAGAAGTTTTATTTTTATATATGATGCATTAGATTGACATTTTTCACACTAATAATCAAGCACATGTAAATAGAAAAGAGAAAACACATTTGTATATAAAAGTGGTAGAAGTTTTTCATTAATAGATCATAGGAGTTTACATAAAGTACAAAAATGTGTAGAATGTTCTATAAAAATGGGCATCTTAGCCGTATATAATTAATATATATTACCAAAGTACAAAATATCACTACATTTGATGCATATCAAGAACACGACCTAGGGGTGTCTCGGTAACACAATATTGTAGTCTCCACCTAAATAAAGAGGAAAATCCATGCATGTGGAACTCAAACCACTTGCCTCTGGATTCCCTCTTAGAGGTCCTCAATTTGTGCCATCGGAATCCTAAGGATAAAAACCTCAAGGTTTTTCTCTGTCTAATTGAGAGTCCTTGCGGGCCCCTCCTTGGGTTAGACAACCCAATGTCAAAGTAAAGTAAACCTTGCTAATCGCACAAGCCCTACATCTGCATCATAGAAACTTTTGTTAACAATTTTGAACACCAAAAACATTTTACCTCTTGTTTTTAAATATAAAAAAAATTCCCCAAAAGTAATATATTCCAAAACTATTTACAAATATTTCTTACCATTGCATCTCCTCTATGTGTTGAGGGGTAAATATAAATCTGGATCTTCATGATAGTCCATATTGGATTAAAGGGAATTATTTGATGGGTGGAAGTTGACGACTATACCAATCAAATAAATCGTCATCGAAAGCACTAATGATAGGTCTAGCTCCCAACCTATACATCATATATGTCCAGTGTATCATCCTAGGATGTTGAGGCTTAGGAGGAGTGATATTGATGTGGAGTCTCTCCAAAAAGAATGAGAAAAGAACGTGTCTCCCATAACCAAAGTTATTTTGTTTACCTATTTTGTAGTCTACCAATTGAGCCTTCATGTTCACTAGAAGACCAATGCACTAATTGAACAAAGTTGGCCTATAGCACTCCACCCTATAAAAAATGTGTGACAGGGATTCTTAATGAAGAACTGATGAAACTACCACTCAAGAGAGGGTTGAGATAATTACTTAAGGATATTGAAATCTTGAAGAGAACCAATGGTATCATCATATTGAAGAGAAACCCTATCCAAGGATTCATGCTCTCTCTCTATTCATGTAATGGTCATATATGCAAAAAAATCATTGGAAAAATTCAAGGTTTAGAATGCATTTTCACTAAGTATGAGGGCACACACACCCCACTGAGGAAACAAGTGCATGGACATGCACACTAGGCCTTTGTAGGGAAATTTTATGCCCCTTCCCTTGCACCTCGTGAGAATATAAGGGACATGGGTGACTTGAGAAATTTGATAGGGGTCCCTAAACTTCAAATTTTTGAGAAAACGAAAAACTAAACCATAGAAAACATAGGGTTTGGCATGAGGATGAACCTGGTGGTGAAAAATTTGTGAATGGTTGATTGAGAAATCCACAATATTCACATGATATTCAAGGACAAAACTTGATCTCTAGGGGTAAAAGAGGTAAAATGAAAATGAATTAGTAATTTTGTTTGGTGAAAGTAAATTGTTTTAATTTTTTACCCTCTTATCTATGGTTTGAGTGGATAATTTATGTTTTCCATGATATATTTGTCTTCACTTATGTTCTCTCTAATATTTTTTCATGATTGTAGGCTTATAGAAGTTATTAAGACTTTGGTGACATTTATGTGCTAAACATTGATCCGCATAGTCTTTGTTTAACAAGTATACAATTCAAAATTGACATACAAGGTAGGATTTTTTTGCCTTGCATTTGAAATTTACCTTATCCATTTCATTCTGTTTTAGAATCCACTTTTCCTAATTGTGACATTAACCCCCCATCACTAAAAGTTGTAATTTGTGTTGATTGCATGGGCAGACTCGGGTTTACTATACTCAATCAACAACACCCCTAACTCACTGGCCCTTTCGGCAACAGACCGCGAAGCGATCTGAAGTCTCACCCGAAGTGAATCTAATGGGTTGGCCAAGACTCAAGTGTCTTGGACCAGGTTCTGCGCATCCTACTTTTCTCTTCTTACTCCTATGATTCACAAGGTCAGCTAACTCTGCGCATCGCACATCCCCTTCTACTCGCAGCACTTTTAGCCTTGCGATTCTTCTCTACGCGCAAGTCGCGCGGTTTCTTCCTGCGTCGCACGACTTCCACTTACTCACAATATTCCCAACCTTATCGCATCTCTGCGCACCGCGAGACACCTAGCCTCTCCTCGACGCTAAGCCCTCAGCTCGCAGTATCGCGCACCGCAGCTCCTCTGCCGGTGCGATATCGCCTCTCTGTGATATCTTACCACTACGTCTTTGCACTCTTAGCGTTGACTGTGTCACGGTGCGAAACTCTACTTTCTAGAAGTTATATTGTGAGTAAATGGTCGTTAGAAACAGACGTAAAGGAGTCCTTAAACAGCTTACTAGAATACTTTAACTTATCTCGATCTTCCCGCATTACAGTGATTTGAACAATACATATATTCACTTACTGCAACTAACATTATATGCATAATAACCAGTAACAATAAGCAAATACAATCACATTCATACAACACATAACACGCAGATTTAACGTGGTTCACCCCCAGGATGGGAGTTACGTCCACCAAACTGTGCTTCTATTATATATATCTTGAGGGAAGTTAGCACAGTCTGTTGCACTGCATATGCAGCGCGAGATCTCTTCTAGATCTCTGGTCTATTTCTATCTCTATATTGCCTTTCTTTCANTCTTCTTTATGAGGGTCACTGAGCCCTCCTGTCTTCCGCTGCTGCCTTCAATGCAGTGGTTGAGCTTTCTTCTCTCGGCCACTCAGGTACCGTTGCCTTCTTGACTTTTCTATCCCAAAAGTCATGGTTTCCGGCTCTGCTCTCCAGCTGGAAACGTGCTATGGCGTCGTAGCTCTGCCTTGTCTTCTTTCCGCGAAAACTATATCTTTCCGCCAAAACTAGCAGCTTCTTCTGTAGCTGCGGGACCCTGCTCCAACAATTTGTATGGTAGAGCCTACCAAACATGGGTACCCTGAGTATAACCATGGCTATTTAATTGGTGCCCATGTCAAAGTTCTCTCTTAGGCTTGGGAGTCCCTTTTATCCTTGACTTAACTTTGTGTTGAAGCTACACGACTTCTTCTTAATATTCTTCTGGCCATTCCATATAGAGGGATCCCAAATTTTTGTTTCAATTTGTGTTGTTGCATTGCATATTGCTACTTGTGCTTTTGAGTTTAATGCCCATCGCAGTTTTCCATTTGTTGCTTACCACTTATGCATTCTCCCTAGCTGCTATCCTTTTCATTTATTGTAGTTGCATCTGGAAACCTTTACCGAAGGAGACACATCAAATGAGTGTCCACATCTAGCACATCCCTTTTTTGTGTTTTTTGCAAAGGTATGTTCTGTGTGCTTGGAACGTATTTACACGCCATGCAACACTCATCTCCTCCACTATAATACATCATTCTTTATTCCTTTTTAAGGATTTATAATATGAAAAATACCCCCAAAAATTCAAATATTGATTAAAAAATTGAGGTGGGGGAGATGATAGATATATGTTATTGTTTTTTGTAGCAAGTCAGTTATGTCACCCTTGAACAAAACACCAGTCTTGAGTTTTCTTAGCATGTTAGGCTTTTATTGTCTTAGGATTTGAACCATAATCTTAGAGTTTGCACTTCTTTTATTTGATACTCTTCCAATCACTATGGAGAATCAATTAATGTCCACTGGAATGTAGATTTCTATCATTGTTCCCTTTTTGTTAATGCTACCCAAGTCACCACCATGTCGTGTTAATGTTCAAGGGTTGTCCTGAGCTTGTGTCAACCATTCCTTAGTTTCCCCAACCATGCAATTCATCCTTCACTATTGTCGATTTACTCTCATTTTGTATCATCATAACCAATGTTCATACTCCTGCTTCTATGGAAGGTCCCCATTGACTTCTCACCAGTGAATCATTTCTCATTGACAACAATAGATTGCTATGAGAAGTTGACCTATAGTCATCAACAACTTGGGACTTCTTTCATCATTGGTATGTTGCCTTGAACTTGATATATGACATCTCATCATTGGTCACTCACTGAGTGATTTCCCATATGTTCGATGGTAAGACCTCCATTCACGTATTGGGATTAATGTCATACCTTGGATTCCATTTTCATCATCAGTTGAAGTACTCACCTCTATCAAAGACTTTAATTATTTGTTGTTTCTAAGAGGGTCTCTTTTGTGTGATATTTACATCTAGTGCATGTGAGAGATGTACTCGATGGTATGTTCCTCCAAAACTTTGTCCAAGACCTTTAGAAAACAAATTAGGTCATGATACTTTCTCATGTTGGTTGATGGGGGATGCCTTAATGCATTCCTTCCAATAAGTTCCTTCACAACGACTTCAACTCATTTTTTTCAAAAATGAGATTCAAATAAATTTTAGTAAATTGGGGCTTACAATTATCAGTGGAAAATTTCCTCACTATTGATAGTGAGAATGCATCAATGTCCCTTTCTTGATATATTTTACAAGTGTTCAACTCCAACACCTTTATTTATACTTGCTAGAATGTGCTAAGTACCATGACTCCCATTATCACTAAAGTTTCTTGCCCATCGACCTACCTGCAACAATCACCAGGTTAGTGACCTCATAAACTGAATGCATCTAGTTTCGAGTGATGACAGTGAAGGGCATTTTAGCTTTCGAGTGAGGCAAACTCCTGCGTTTGTAATTGGGGTCATACAATTGAAGTTCATTATTATAAAATATATTTGATCCATGGCTTATGAATGGTTACAAACTACAAAATTCAACGACAAAACCGAATGAAGACACTCGATACCTGCATGAATTGATTAACATTGCTAGTTTATTAGGTAGAAAGAAGTGGGTAGTTATTTATTTATTTATTTTAGGCAGGTTAAATTATTTAGTTCATAGGGGTTATGAAATTGAAATTGGAGGTATGAATTTAGGGTTGGCTTACCAACAACTCCAAACTCATTCAACCGCAAGGAGGTCTGTATGGCCTAAATAAATAAATTTAATTCCTCTTGTTCGTTTCCATCCAATGCTCAACTGGTTCGCCATAGCAGACAGGGGTGAGGTCAGTCACCTTGTGCTCTTCATAACTTTTAATATTTTCATTTCATTATTGACGTTGAATTGGTTTCTTTGGAGTGGGGTTTGGTGAATATTTCAATGGTTTCTTTCAAGCAACTCAAGAATCCATTTTTTTTAGTCTACAAGAAACCTTTCCTCTTTAGCAATCTTTCTTGCATAAAGTATTGCTTCCTCTGAAGAAACTGTAATAATACCTTGTAACATGTGGCATCCTTTTTGCCACTAGAAATTATAGGAATGTCTAAAGGTTCAACGCAAATTATCTAAATAGATGGGCTTTTTCAGCTTCAAATATCTCCCAACCCAGGTTATAGTGCTTTATGTTCCTGAATCTAAAATAAATATTTCCACTTTGCCTAAAGCATCTTGCCAAATCTCAGGACTTAGATATCATGTGAAATTGGAGTAAATCATTATACAAATCATGAAAGTAAAATGTTAAAATTTCTTGAGAAATAGTTTGTGTTTAAATAGGTGTAATCGCCCAAGAATTCACTTGAATGTTGGACCTTTTTTGTTGTTGTTGATATTTTGGCCTTTGGATAGTATTTGGTTAGGATGTTGTTTTGTTCCTAGATATCATCTGAATTAAACGAATTACTTAAGGCGTTCATGTGGAGTTAAGTAAATGTATGTCAATATCTCACCACTTGCTCCCAAATGCACGATGAACGAACTTTTGATAATAATAAAAAAAATTGCTTGGACATCCAGTTCATCAAATCAAGCATAACTTGGATTCTTGCACTCCATAAAACATGTTTTAGTAATTTCTTATTGATCAGATATGTTTCCAGTAATTTCTTGTTAATCAATTCCCTGAAGTAATTTCAACCAGCCAGATTTGAGGCATCGCAAGTGACCTGTCCTGTGATCCGTACCCACAATCAATCCATTTACAGTCAGTCATCAACTGACTTACTGAGAAGCGATCTCTTTATTACCAATCTAGATTTCTTTTTTAACCATGGGAACATCAACCTCCCAAGAGTATATCCGACAGCCTACAAGCTAGATATACCAATAATTTGTGACTTAGTAAGGGCTGAGATGTCCCGGTGGGGTCCCCTACCCTTCAAGCCTTGTCACAATAGGCCAAATGATCAATCTAGAATTTGAACCTGTGGTAATTGTTATTATTGGGACTAAAAGGCCACACGGTCATGCTGGTTTTCACCTCATGCACACTTGCACCTAGAAATTTGTTGAAAAAAAAAATCTCCTAACACACCCATTAGGCTAGAAGAAAACCTAAAATGGTTCTTGTAATAACACTCTTAATTTATTCGTTGAGCACTCAGATGTTTAAGTAATTGACAGATTTCCACTGTGTTACGCTGCACTTGTACCCAACACATCCTCAGGTGTTCCCCAGGGAGACAAGACCAATTTTTCAACCAGGAGGGGTTTCATCGAGCGATGGAGGTCATAGTTGGACCCTTTGGTCCTCCTTTATGGGTACTATGGCTTAATGGCATTGCTGACTGCCCTCTAAAGAGGATTTTTAAACCTCAGGGTTGGTGTTCGGAGCCCTTAGGGGTTGACCACTGGGTCTCATGGATCCATATCCTGCTTGCACATTCAGGTGGCCTTTGTTTTAGCCACGAGACTCTAGTCTTCAGTCGCAACCGCTTCATACACCCTCCTGTCCCTTCAGTCAATGGGTCCTTGCTCTATGTGGCCTTCTTTCATTAGAGGAAGGCATCATCCATGCCAGGTCGATTTCATGCTTTGAGAAGGGCGTTGAGGGATTTTGCTATATTCTAGGGGTTAGATGGGGCATAACGCCCTCCCTCCAACCTGCTCTGCCCTTTTGTTCGAAGTGATTAGCTTATTTGAGCATGTTTTGGCACCTGGGGATGCAAATACCCCTAGGTAACCTACCTTAATCTATATTTTATTATTATTTCCTTTTAATTTTAAGTTGGCATTTAATAATTATGAATTTATTTGTTTGAAGGCAGTCGGCCTCGATAAGTGAGTGTGAGATCATATAAATAGATCTCCTCACTTTCATTTTAAATCAAAAATTATGGGATAAATCGCTATGCACTTGTTTTACCCTTCTTAGGGTTTCTCTAGATGAATGCGCTCCTAGTGAGGATGTTTTTTGGTTAATGCATGTTATTTTTTTGGTAATTCTTTGGTGAATCTCTGTTTTGGTGATGCTTAGATTTGTTGGATGAACACAAGCACAAGGAGGTCAGGCTTCTTACCTTTTTGTTGGATGTTGGTGGATGTGCACGTTTGAGTCTTAGTGGTGGCCTTAGAGCTGCACTTTGCCCTAGGATAAGCCTTTACCTCCCTCTTGTCACCATAGCAAATATTGGCACGTCTCCTTGTGAGGGTGCCCTAGGGTTTCACCTTAGTTTTCCTAGGCTAGTTGTTTGACCTAGGACTCTTCCTCACTAGGCTAGCCGTTTTCTCGAGAAGCCCTAGGTTGGGTAGGGCTTCTGCTAGGGTTCTCCTAGGTCCTCACACAACCTTCTTGTGCAAACCTAGTTTAGGGTTAGGTGTTAGAGTAATTTATGGTTAGATAGTTTTAGGGTTAGTCCTAGGTTCGTTGTTAGGTCTTTTGCTAGGTTAGTTTAGTTTAACAAGAACCTATCCTAGGGTTAGTTTCTAGGTGTTTTTTAAGGTTAGATCCGTTTCCTACACATCCACCAACCCTCGTTACTGCAAAATGAACGAGCAGCTCGTAGCCTTCTGGAGCCATTATATCTCGCCACTTCTCTTATCATCCACGGGCTTGCTGCCATAGCGACCTAGGTTCTAACTCCCCCTCCTCTAAACCTCATCCACTCATCTCACGGCTGCTACCAACCATCGCACCAACCCTCGTTACTGCATTGAACGAGCAGCTCGTAGCCTTCTGGAGCCATTATATCTCGCCACTTCTCTTATCATCCACGGGCTTGCTGCCATAGCGACCTAGCTTCTAACTCCCCCTCCTCTAAACCTCATCCACTCATCTCACGGCTGCTACCAACCATCGCAGCCTGTCTGCTCTCCTTTCTTAGCCCGCCTATCCTCCATTGCTGCCAGTTTTCCCTTCCCCCATCGCTGCCTGTAGGTCTCTCCTCAGGACCTTCACTGTTGTCCCTCCCGTCCACGTTACCAGATCCACGCAACTAGCAGTCTTACCTGGCAGCTACGCTGCCCAACTACCATCCCGACACCTCTTCCTCCCTCTCCAGCACCATGGGCCATCCCACAGGCTGTCGCTTTCCTACCGACCTGCAGCCTGCAGCCTCCCCGCGCCTAGCCTCTTGGACGCACTGCTGCGCCTCTCCTTCTCCTCCTCATCGATATCGTCGACGCTCCCTTTACACTCACCTCTCGCCTTCACTAGCGCCTCCTCGATCCAGCGCGTACAACTCCACCTTCACTACCTCCACGCTGTTCCATAACCCGCGCTCTCTATCCTCTCCTTCATTGGTACCTCCGGCCACCTTATCACAGTTGTTCGCAAACCCCTTCGATTTTTGCTTCCTCATTTCTCAATCCTCGCCACAACCACTATCCAAGGCTCCTCTCAGGTCGCTGCGATACAACAGCCTCCTCCATTCCCTTCACGCTGCAAACTTTGCCCAATCCACGACCAATCAGCTAGGTATAGGTAAGCGCTTATCTTTAATATGTTTTATAGTGAAATTTATAATTATTAAATACTTTATGACATAATTATTAAATGCTTTATTTTCAAACTGAAATTTATAATTATCGAATGCCTTAATATTTGGCTGGAATTATGTGTTTAATGTGATATATATGCCACATATATAAATTCAGTGTTGATATTATTATAATGTCGGTGCTAGGGGAAACCTTGCTTACTTGTCTTTGATAAGACAATAATATGATTGATTGGACTGATTTTTAGAGATTTTCTCGTAATTAATAATAAGTGGATGCTTATGACTTGTATTTCAAGCGATATTTGTTTTCATCCATAGAGACAATAATATGATTGATTGCACTGATTTTTAGAGATTTTCTCATAATCTCATAATTAATAATAAGTGGATGCTTATGACTTGTATTTCAAGCTATATTTATTTTCATCCTTGAAGGGATGGTGCTTTATAATATCTTGAACACTCTATTTGTTACTCTTAGTGCATTTACATGGTATTATATATTTTCTTTTTCTTCATACTAATCCATTTATAATATTTTCATCATTTTAATTGATTTCATTAGGCACTAGTCATCAACAACCTCAAAAGAGAACAATTTGGTGCTTTAGTGTCTTTGCAGGGTCGTAAAAGGGCTCTACCCTAGGAGGTTTCGACTTCCGAAGAAGTCCGGGATTAGTGATTGAGGTGACAGTGATCATTCTTTCCGCATAGGTTTGCTGATGGCTAAGGTCTGTCGTTTCATCTGATAACATTATGGCGATGTTGTCGAAGACCTCAAACTTGTTGAGGTGACTCACACCCTGGCAAGAACGACATCTCGTAAGAAAAAATTGAGGTAAGTCTTTATGGGTATTTTATTGAAGACTAATCTTGCAGATTTTGTCTGGCGATTCCACAAAGAAAAGCCCGACAAGGCTTAACACTTTGGTAAGTCTTGAAGTCCTAATTATATATGATTGCTTACATTCTATTTTTAAGGACTAACTTGCAGGCTTCCCTGGCGACTCCACAAAAATCTCAACCCATCCCATCTATTAGGTACGCCCTTATTTTATTTAGTACTTTGGTGAGATTTGCTTAACTAACCTAGAAGGTTTCTCACGGTGACTCCAATCGAAGAAAAATAAAATAAGTACTCTATAAAGACAAGGAAGCCCGACGAGATGGCATCCAATTATGAATTGTGGATGGACATATTGGATTTCTCATGCATTCCAGGTTTCACACACAAGTATGCCATTAAAGATGGTGGGAAGGCACTGTTCCCATTATTCCAACAAGATAAGCACCTTGCGGCATCCCATGTACAAGAATTCATGCAGTTCATCCAGGAAAGTAACATCGTGCATGAAGACATCACGATGAGGCTATTTCTGTTATCTCTTCACCTAGAGGACAATTTGTTAGTCAAGAATTGGTATGAGGGTTTTCCTCGCAAAAGTTTCTCTTCATTCAAGTAGTTCATTAATGCATTCAACATGGATTGGGATTACGGTGTTGATGAACAAGAAAGAAAGGCCATGATCAATAGAATATGGGAGAAACCTTGGGAAAAGGCCAGACTCAAGATGATGCCATAAAATGAACCAAAGATGACATTCCATTCGAGTTTGAAGATCCTGATAATCCGTCTGCTACAGAAATGAAAATTGGTTTTGCTCCTCTTGATCTACCAACATTCCCAGGATATTCATATGAGTTACCCGAGGTATTTTGGCATGCCTTCAAGGGTGACCATGATAATGCCACACATCAAGTGGAATGGTTTATGACTATGGGTTCAGAATATGGTATTAAAGAAGAAGAATATGTTTACTTGCGATCATTTTTTCTTCACCTCGGAGGAAAGGATCTTGCTTGGTTCATGGGCCTAGATAAAGGAACGATATCATCATTTGTAGAATTGGTGGAAATGTTCTGTAACTACTGGGATTCAGGGTGCTATGATGAATGGATACCTCATGTCAAGCATGTGGAGAACTTCTTCAGTAAGGAATCCCAAAGCAAAGATCAGGTTGAAGCAGCCATTATTCAATGTCTAACAGATGATATCTTGAGCACGATAGATGAAGCTTCCCAAGCAGATGAATATGATGATGGTCCCATATATGACAATTGGGAAGTCCTAATTGAAGAAGTTGAGGAACATAAAGATAGGACGAGTCCTCACTTCCAACATATAGAAACTCCTTGTGACATACTAGATCTCTGGGAACATAATAACGTGAATCCTGAGGACAATGGTTATTGGACATTTATGGGTCCACCTTTATATGATTCCTCGAGACCAGGTAGCATTCTCTCCATACGTTGCAGCGAGGAATAGCAACTTGATGAAGTTACTCAGGAAGAGCCAGAACTTGACACTAATTGGGATGAGGAACTCTCAATTACCTCCAGTAGGGAGGTTGAAGACATCACTTATGAAGGCCCTGTTGAAAGAGATGTGATCATTCCTTCCCCTTATGAGGCTAATGACGAAGAGTGGCTCAACCCTTTTGCCACCATAAGTGAAGTTGGCTCAGTCATTTTTTTTTATTAAAAAAAAAATTATTTTTTGTGAAGTCGGCTCCAATAAAATAAAAAATTAAAAAAAAATACATATGAAAACTAGTATAAATAGGGCTAACGTCCTAATTCATTTTGTGAAAATTTGGGTGAATCAGAGCTCTGAATTTCGGGCTATTTTATTGAGGGATTTCGAGTGGTAGCAACCTAGTGACTGAGGAAAATTCGGGTGCAGCAGTGGACTGAAATTTCGTGGATCAGCAGCAAGAAAACTTGAGGTTCAAGTTAGCTCTGAAATTCAGTGGTATTATTGAGGCAAATTTCGGAGGAGCAGTGATAGCAGCAGAGGAGCAGTCCTAAAATTTTGTAGCAGTAGTCAAGAAAATTTGGTGGTCGCAGCAGATAACATTTTTGGTTCTGGTTTTTATGTTTTTCCCTTGTTTAGGACTCCTCCATAGCACAAGATTTGATGTACCGGCCTTTCGAATTTTTGCAGCAACAGCATTGAAGTATGCCCTAACTCGTGAACTATGCCATGCTTGAATAGTCCCAATTTTTGGGTTTTTACCAGCACTTCAAGTGTCCCGAATTCCTTTTTCCACAGCAGTCCATTTTGGATTTGCTTGGGGGTTAAAACACAACTCTTATTCATCTGAAATCGGAGATATGCCACAGTACAAACAACTCTGAATTTTGATGATGGTGAGCTAGGGTTACAGTAGACAAACTGAGGCAGCTGCAGATTTGACAAAGTCAAAGATTTGAAGTGTATCTCTATGTAAGAATGTCAGAATGATTTGATGTTTGAAATTGCAGTATTAACTGTCCAAGAACCCAAGGTTTGACGTTCTCTTGACTTCTTGTTGCAGAACCTAATAGCTTGTCATCAAATTATTGGTTGAATGTGTGAAGTTTTAAATTTGAATTGGCACATACTTTATGTATTCATCTACACAAAGATTGATTACAAAACACAGATCTATCTCGGTATTCATTCAGGCATAAATTGATTATTGCATAGTTTTCTATGAAGACAAGAAGATCAGTTGAGCGATGTGACTGTAGATGTGGTCACAGTAGCAAGCCCTAATTCTTAGGAGTATAGGGTTTGAGGAAAGATTGTGTGTATAATATATTCTTTGTTTAAAGAACAATATGACTCGGCTTTGTTATATTGATGATGATATGAGGATGATGATACACTAGTCTAATGTACATACAGTGAAGTATAAACAATGATGAATACATCAGTGAATATTCAGTGAAGTGTATTGATGAGCATGATGGTGCCTTGATACCTTTTGCTTGTTACCTTATGATGATCTATACACAATATGGATATGATGATATGATACACTGCATGATGATGAAGTTGCATACAATGAAATGATGATGCATTTCAATGATCTCTTTACAGTCTGTGTAAAGTCTGCTATAGTATGCACAGTTTAGGGAGATGATTGCCCTAACTTGGTGAGTAATGAAGTGGCAAGATAATAGCTTCACATCTACAGCAGTATGACAATGTTAACTTGAGTATGCAAACTTTGATGAGCTAACTGAAGATGATTTGAATGGTTCAGTGCTAATTAGCTGAGGACATATGTAGGAGTGGACTAAGGCTGCTCATGTTCGAAAGTTGCAGGCCTAAAATAGTTTGAAATGTTGCAGACTGAGACAACTCAGAATTGTCCAAAACACAAAAAAGGGGGTCAACATATAGCTCAGTTTTACAAAGTCAATGCATGAAGGGTTTATGATGGTTTGGCTATTGTCTTTAAGGCAACCATTTGAAGTTTGATCAAGACATTGTATTGACAGTATGATGATGATATTCTATACACTACTAGATGATGATAATGGTGAAAACCATATGATGATGCAAACCCTATGATGATGTTCTAGACCTTGATGGTGATTCTGCTATCTTGATGACATGTTCAGTTTGACAGACCTTATTTGATGATGAGGACATACGTTGTGCACTTTGATGATGAACTTCTAGATTGAATATCCTATGATGATGATGTTGAGGTACACTCTATATGATGAATACACAACCTAAACCTTGATGATGATAAGACCTTGATGATGTTCAGAACTTTATGTTTGATGACTTGACAAGCAGTGTTGAAGAGCATAATTTGTAGTATTGCAGCAGTGTAGATGACATGGTTGATGAGCAGCTTGACCAGCAGTATTGTCACGTCCCCATCCCTCAGACCGACGAGGAGGATGCGACGAAGACCACATACAGCCGGGCAAACAGCCCCATGAACATATACACTCGTCAAATGCTGAAAATCGAAAGCTTAAACACCATGCATAACAAGATGCACAATTCCTCAACCATACAGCGGAAGCAAGCACACACATTCCAGCATTTACACGTTCAATTACAGAACTCAAACATACAGGAATGCCAAGCATACAAGCATACACAGATGCATTTAGCTTCAAGCATACAATGGAAGCAAACATACATTCCATAACCTAGCATTCAGCATGTTCATCATAACTCATTACACACCATTATAATTACAGAGACAAAAGAACAGGAGCACTTATCTTTTGACGAAGAGTTTACCCGCAACCAGCTATGTCGCTACAACGTTCCACCCAACCATAGGCCAGCTTGCTCATCAATCTCTCAGCAGCGCTTCCACCCCCGAGCTGGGCATGATTCCTCCAGAATAAGGGTCAATTGCAGGCTTGCACATAGCCAAGGGGACACAATCAGCAGGCAAACACCGTTGGGTTTAACAGGCTGTCAACAAATCAGCCAAGCCAACGCAGCCCAAAGGCCAACCACTGCATACACGCAACAACAATCCCTTCACAGCTCTTGTGAAGAAGGCAAAACATCCAGTGACAGTCCCAAACAGTAGATGAGCACAGCTCGAGCCCACAATGTAACACGGAGTTGTTCTTGGCCCTAACGTGGCCAAAACAACTCAGCAACAACACCCAAACCAGGGTACTTCAGCAGCCCAATTCACCATGAGTGATGACAACAATCCATAGCCCACAAAGGTTAATAAACAGCGTCCCCAGCATAACCATGGAAACTCAAACGCAGACCCCAGCAGAAAACGGCTCACCACGAATGCACAGTGGTCCAAAACGAAATTGGACACCACAGCCAACCAAAAATGCAGGGAAGACAACCGCCCCAAAACGAAAACAGTGAGCACGGCTCACAACATGGGAGAATGACTCCAACGATCTGAGCATGAGGAAAAACTTGCACCCCATAGCAAAACACAGGGAAAAACATACCTGACCTCTGCGTGAGGAAAAACTTGCACCCCACAGCAAAACACGGGGAAAAACATACCCGACCTCTGCGTGAGGATTTCAGCCTGCGCGTGAGGGGAAACAGCCTCGCCTATGCGCGCGAACCCCAAGCCAACGAACAGCATGAGAGTGAACAATCCTCTATGCGTGAAGGTGAGACTACCACCATGAGGAACGAACAGACCTCCTATCCACGCGCGGATGAACTCCAGGGAAAGAGTGCATGAAGGAGAAGAATGGACAGTCGTGGGTGGAGTGGCCGTGTGGAAAAGGACTGACAGTCCTGCCACTCCACTCCCAAAGGCAATAACTGCCCTCAACCACTCAGCCGTAACTCCTCAACCACTAGCTGAAGCATTAAAGAGGTTGACAAGGTTGGATGAGACAAGGAAAGGTGGAAACAAAACAAAGGTGGCAAAACATGGGTTTTTCCCCCATAGACTAAGGTTTGACAATCCCCCACCCCTTATCCTTTGGAATCATGTCCTTTTCATTCAACGTTGCACTGCCGTAGTTGGTTGTGGTTTATTTTATTTGATGTGCGTGTTTACATGATGTCAAATTATAATGTGCCAAATGGCACAACATACCATCGGGAACTATCCCCATTGCCGAAACATACACAATCAAATTGATGGTGGGGATTTTGCCTTGAGCTCCTCACCGCGATTAATTACAATATATACATCATGCAAACGGGGTCAAAACCGGGACATTACATTCCCCTCCCCCTTCGAATAACACCGTCCTCGGTGTTCCATTACATATATACAATACATATACAATTGCACATCAAAATTTCAAAATTGCAGATCTGCCCCACGTTCAATCATTTACTTTGAACGTTCAATACCAAGCCTCTCGGATTCCACGGACTTGTCCTGCTGGTTCTCAGCTTCCAGCTAATCCTGAAGTCTAGGAACTTTGCAGCTATTGCCCTCATCATGTTCCCTCATTGGGCAGTCCCGGCGTAAATGATGTCCTCCGCATCTCCAGCATCTCACTGGCTGCTTCATCTTTACCTGCTCAATTTCCTTTGAGTTTTCATGCCTGGACCGTTTCTTATCGGGTCGCTTGGACAATTGTCCCATTGCTGATTCACCTTCCTTTCCTTTGCTGATTGCTCCGAGAAGGCTTTTCACCTCCCTTTGCAAACCGATAGAGTCTTGCAAAATCTGGTGGTTCATTTCACTCTGCCTTCTCTATATCTTGAGCATCTCCCCAAGATTCTCTTGGGTCTTGGAAATCACTTGAAGGAGACTTCCAGCCAAGTTCAACAACTTTTGATCTGCTACCATGATCAACGTGCACCACCAGGTTTCACTTTTCTCGCCTGTGAAATGCACCATTGAAATCCTGTCAGACCAAGCATAATATAGACATTAAAATCAGTCAGTTAATTACCCAATTGGCATGACAGCCCAAGTTTCATCAAGGAAACTTTCATATTTTTTCATGCCTTCCCCAACAGGCACATGAACTCATTCATGTCCATCCTTGGGCAGGGAATTAACCACTCTAGCATTCACAATTTACCTTCAACAAAAACACACATTCCATTTTCAGTCATACATGCATTCAACAATCTTTTGTTTTCACAATGCAATATATATGTATATATATAATCAAAAGGCAAGAGAGAGCAGTAAGAGTTTTTCCCCTCTTTATTTTGTTCCATCCTGGAACCCACACCATCGCAGTGGCTTTTCATGCTCTCAGCCTCTTTCACTTCACCATGAATGCTGGACCAATCCTTCTTGGTCATGACACTTAGTGTCTTCGGTCTATTCCAGACCTCTAAACCATGGAGTCTCTCCACATGGTTTGTCTCGGCTGCTAGGACTCCCCCGTCCTACTAGCACCTTTTTCATTACCGCTCATTCCGAGCTTTCCAGGACAGTCATATGTCCACATGCACCCCTAGGATGCCATCATAGTCCTCGCTTCCCGCGATACCTATATCCAAACATTGAATAGATTCACATGTTTAGTTTATTTTCGTCAGTTTTACCTCTAGGACAAGAGCTTAAAACATCATAACCAAATCATATACACATGTATATTTATAAGCAAAATAATCCAATACTTATCTGTATTGTGCGTTTCCTCGTTCGTCCACAGGATCCTGCTTTGCTTCGCAAGCCTTGGGATCGCCTATGGACTCAGATGTTAGGTCAGCACGCCTGCTATTCCACAACATCAAATAATTAATGTCCAGCCAGTACATAACCACGTCAACTGGGCTTGGAACTTTATCATGACCATTTCTAGGTCTAGGATCTACTATGGATCCTTAGGCATATCACAGCCCATCATACACTTATGTCAACAATGACGCATACACTTATACCAACCATACACTTATATCGACCATAACCCTTACTCCGCAACCCCTCACAACAACCATTTACCATTTACCTTTTTTACCTGTAGCCTGTCCATACAAGCAACACAAGCAATACAAGCAAACTCATCAGCATTATTGCTTCAAAAACTGTAATCACATTTCTCATCATTCACTATCAAGTATTGAGACACCAGGAGTGCATCCACTCCCTAGAGTGTAATCAATATTGAAAACCCTTTCATGATCCAACATCGGAAAAGCGTGCACCCATTCCCGGTGTGTGCCATGCAGGCCCTATTCATACTCAAGCAATCGGTCATCATGGAAATAAATCAAACATGTTCTGCATATGGAAATTTAATAATTAAACATGCATATTCATAGCAAAGGTCACAGAACACTTATCCATTTGCCGTCGCAGTATTCCTTTGTATCTGTTAGGCACCGTCAAGGAGTTGGGAAAGGCTGAATGCTAAGCTGGTGAGCTCGCTGCAGAGCTAGGAACACCTACACCAGAACTAGCCTGACTTCTAAGACACCCACACACACCCAACACAAGGAATCAGTCCCTTCTCTGCTACTCAGTCCCTCAGGCCCTGCATTCCCTTCCAGTGCTATCCCGGGGTTGTGGAGAAGAAAGTCAGCCCTCTAGCTCTGTCTGTGTGGTTTCCAATTACCAGGTTATTAAGCAACCCAAGCCCTCATCCCTGCTTCCTTTTTACATGTCTTACCGACATAATCTATACCATCTCACTCATGTTATTACCAAACACGCAGTGCAGACGAGACATTTCAAAATGTCTAATGGCGTTTCACCCGAAACCCATTTCCAAGGGAAACCTTCCCCTGAAGTTTGGTTCTTGCAGGTCATCACATATGATCTTCCTGCAGTGTGTACCCCTGACACATTCATCAAATAGCCAAACATTCAATCATTACCTGATACTACAATCCAAATTGATCGTTCCATAACCAAGGAATGACATTTAGCAATCAAATTCAATAAGAATTTGCAACTCTACTACAGAAATTGACTTGCTCAATGGTGGGTCTCTTGTAAGCAGCACTACTATGCTCATTATAATTTTATGCTTACTATTATAACATGATTACCCACTTACCATGTGTCCCTCCTGACACAATCTTACACAAGCCAACAATGATTAGTAGTCGTTAGCAATTCTTAAATCCGAAATCCACAATTCAAATTTAACAACCCATTATGCATATCAACTACTTTCACAACCATGAGACTTCCTCTCATAAATGGTAGATTCTGGCATTGGTCAGGGTCTTACCTCTCAATGCCATGCTCAAATAATCTACCTGAAACATGAGTTTCAATCAACCAAACACAATCTTATGCAAGCCAACAATGGCTAGTGGTTGTCAGCAATTTCTCAAATCCGAAATTCACAATTCGAATTTTAACAACCTATTATGCATATCATATGGTAGATTCTGGCATTGGTCAGGATCTTACCTCTCACTGCCATGCTCGAAATAATCTACCTGAAACATAAGCTTCAAACATCCAAACACAAGCTTATGCAAGCCAGTAGTGACTAGTAGTTGTCAGCAATTTCTTAAATTTGAGATTCATGATTCAAATTTAATAAGCTCTCTCACATGGTAGATTCTGGCATTAGTCAGGGTCTTACCTCTCAATGCCATGCTCGAAATAATATACCTGAAACATGAGCTTCAATCAACCAAACACTTGGTAAGTCTGGATGCATATACTATCTCATTGCTACAACCAACACTGAAGCATTTTCAGAATTTATAAAATTCAAATACTTCCAGTTGTTAGTCACATCAATATTATCGAAGCTCATTTACTTCCTGCAATCATTATCATACTAACATTGCAAGGTATAGTCATATCATTTATGAAATTAAATGAAAGTTTAGATACCCTTACTTCACAAGCGTATATTTCATACTACCTTGCTCTTCAATAGAGCATTTCTGGCAGCCAATTGATCATGACTATCCTGCATTCATAACAGCCTTCGAAACAGTTCCAGAATTATCATTAATTCATCATTTCAGCTGTTAGTTATTCACAAGATCACATGCATTCAAACATACCATGGGCTAACCATGACTACCTCATATAGGATGCATTATTATAATCAATATCATCAACATAGATAGGCATGACACATTTTTATATTCAAATTTCCACATGGTAGGAGGTCTCTTACCTTTACCATTCCATGGAATCTGTCATAAGCAACTCTTACCTGCATGGGTCGTACTTACACCCTTGACATGACCAATTTGGTTGGTCCTTTGCAGGAGATTGCAGCATTTGCTCACCAACTTTTGTTATGGACTCGTTGCCTTATCCCTTTCTTCCTAGGGTTGCTGGTCACATTCCTCAGCATCAACAACATACTCAGCTAGGTCCATGTCATCATTGGTTTTGCCACTAATGCCAACATCGAAACAATGATTATCATTAGTGGTTCATTATACATATATATATATTTTCCAATATTCTTACCAATCATGCAATATCCTATGCATGCAATACATATCCTCATGCACTTCAAGCATAAACTTAGGAAATGTAGTTATAATCAGCAAGATAGGGTCTAAGGAAAACTTCCCTTTCAAATCCCTCATCTTCTCATGGAATTCCTTTTTCGCATAGCAGCTGGTTGACTTCATAGTCCTTGCTGCCCCTGGGCATGCAACTGTCCAGATTTGTCCATTTGATAACAGTAGCCATCATTAGCACTTTGCTGCTTCATGCTCAGATTCTGGTCACTTATCCCTGTTCCTTGCTGGATAAGCTTTCCAACGCCTATCCGCATGCGTCATTTCAACCTCGAGTGTAAAAACCACACCACTTCTAAGAATGAAGACTTTTCACCAAATCTTACATTTTACACACAGCTGCATTTTGGTTCAGAATGCCAACTTCAACCACTTTGAAA
>LPNX011186000.1:166179-198175 GCA_001517045.1 Pseudotsuga menziesii
AGGACTGATAGTCCTGCCACTCCACTCCCAAAGGCAATAACTGCCCTCAACCACTCAGCCGTAACTCCTCAACCACCAGCTGAAGCATTAAAGAGGTTGACAAGGTTGGATGAGACAAGGAAAGGTGGCAACAAAACAAAGGTGGAAAAACATGGGTTTTCCCCCCATAGACTAAGGTTTGACAATCCCCCACCCCTTATCCTTCGGAATCATGCCCTTTTCATTCAACGTTGCACTGCCGTAGCTGGTTGTGGTTTATTTTATTTGATATGTGTGTTTACATGATGTCAAATTATAATGTGCCAAATGGCACAACATACCATCGGCAACTATCCCCATTGCCGAAACATACACAACCAAATCGATGGTGGGGCTTTTGCCTTGAGCTCCTCACCGCGATTAATTACAATATATACATCATGCAAACGGGGTCAAAACCGAGACATTACAAGTAATGATGTTTAATATGACAATGATGACATGGGTAGAAAGATGATGTGGCAGTGATATCTACAGGGATGATTTGACAGTGACTACAGTATAGAAGTTGTTGAGCAGCAGTGAGCAAATGAACAAGATGACTGATGAGCAGTGTTACAACAGAGTTGATGTGATGAGCAGGGATGATGAGCAGCATTGATGATGTGACAGAGATTGCTGGTGTATGACGACATGCGTATGTTAACACAAGTATACCGTATTGTAAAAGAAATATTGTCTTGCTTTTGAGGTTAGGATACCTCAAACCCTTCTTAGCAGGGTCTAAGAAAACTAGGCAGGGTCCTGGATGAAGAGTAGGTGCTCTTTCTATTAGTAGGTGCTGATTTTACCTCACGGTTGTAGCCGATCCAAAACTAATACAAAAAGATTACAAAATTATATGGTGTTGTGTTCTTTTGTGTGATGGTTCTTGATGATTCAAATGCTTATGATATGTGAATGATGAAGTGAAAGATGTTTATGAAATGATTATGAAATTGGTAAAATAGTGGAATAATGAATTGGTAGTTAATTGTGACAAATGAAGAAAATTGTTAAAATTGGCTTTACACTGATTCACCCCCCTCTCAGTGTCTAACAGGAACAACACCAGGCTTTGTAGATAGTTGTTATATGCAGATGGGCCATTATGATGAAAAGTTCGAAGACTTGGAACCTCGTATCTCTGATGATTCTTCCATGAAGTCACCATCATAGTTATCCTGCAGTAGGGAAGCTTGTCGCATAGAGGATTCTTTTGCAGATATTCAACATATGATGATCCTAGGTTATCACTCTCAGTTGTGCCTCTAGAGAATCATAGAAGAATTTGTTCAGCCCGCTCTACCCTACATTGACAAGCCCTTAATGATACATATCAACAAGATTGAGGAAGGTAGGTGGACATGTATGACTTTCATCCCTCAGTCTCATAATATTTATTGTTTATCTTTGCATTTGAAGCATGAAGGTATGGATTATAATGTTGACAATTTCAAAAATTCAAGGATTATTGGGGTTACTAACATGATTGTGGAAAAGATAAGCAATATACCTGTATGTACAAAGAAAATCTCAAGTAAATGTAGAGACATGTTGCGGTTCACATGTGAAGGTTTGCAAAGTCCAACTCCACGGATAGTCTCCCAAGTTCAGGATTCACGGGCGAGTTTCAAGCAAAAATTTTCTGAAGATATGTACGATGGAGGTGTCCCATACATAAGCCCACTAGAAGAATTGATCAACAAATATTGTCAAAGTGATGCTTCTCGATGGTACCAGTTTCAAGTTCTCCAAGTTCTTAAGAAGGTTTGGTTTCCTGCACTCATCAAGATAAAGATCCTGGTAAAAAATCAGCATATCATCGATGATGTATTGTCTTGGATTACACTAAAGGACAAAGGTAAGATGACAAGTATGAATTGATTACTTAAATGGTTACATTAGTGGTATGATTTCACTTAACCTATTTTGAATATTGGGTTTAGGTTTGGTTAGTTGCATTAGGCATGTTTTTGTGCATTACATTTGATGTCTTTTCATCCTTTAGTTAGATTTATTGTTCTTAGTTTGTTTCCCTCATTTAGAGAACAAGGCAGGATGAAATTGTCTTCTCTTAGATTCTTTTAATCTCTCGAACATTTGATATGTGTGTAGGTATACAAGTACCAGCAGATTCATAAGTTCTCGAGCACTCCCGAGAAGAGCACTCGTCCCGCAATTGGATATATCATAAATTATTATTTAATATGGATTTCGTGTCCTGAAGTTGATTGCTTCATTTGGAAATCATTCTTCTGGAAGGGTATGAATGTCGACATTCACAAGTATGTTGCAGAGTGTGACACTTGTCAGAGAAATAAAGCAAAGAATATCTTGAGCCTTCGGTTACTCCATCCATTGCATATTCCAAACCAGAAGTGGGAGGAAATTTCAATGGATTTCATTGAAGGTCTACCCATATTAGACGAGAAAGAAAAAATACTAGTAGTAGTAGATAGATTAACCAAATATGCACATTTTATAGGAGTAAAGAGAACTAATTCTGCAAAAGAAACTGCAAAAGATTTCTGTTAAAATATCTACAAGTTACATGGTTTTCCCAAGATTATCGTGAGTGATAGGGATGCCAAATTTAAAGGTAATTTTTGGAGAGAATTCTGCAAGAAAATTGGAACGACACTTAACATGAGCTCATCTTATCATCCTCAGACAGATGGCCAGACAGAAGTCGTCAACAAATGCTTGGAGACCTACCTTCGTTGCTTCGTAACTAATAAACAAAATAAATGGGTTCAATGGTTACATCTCACAGAATGGTGGTATAATTCTACTTATCACACATCAGCAAAAATGACACCATTTCAAGCCCTCTATGGATATGCACCCCGAAAATGGAAGGATATCATTACCAACCAAGCAAGGGTTGCCTCAGTAAAAGACCATTTAGAAGAAAATCAAAAGGTTGTACAAATACTTAAAGAGAATCTAAACACCGCAAGGAATAGAATGAAGTAGCAAGCAGATCGACATCGAACATAACAGGAATTTGAATTTGGAGATTGGGTATTTGTACGATTACAACCCTATAAACAATTGTCACTAAAAAAAGGTGGAAAGAATAAATTAGCTCCTCGATTTTATGGCCCATATCAAATCAATAAGAAGATCATCCATGTGGCATATGCATTGGAGCTATCGAAATCAAGTCGTGTCCACAATTTCTTCCATGTTTCATGCTTAAAAAGGATGATAGGTCAACACTAGCAGGCACAAACACTACTTCCCAGGTTAGATGATGAAGGAAGAATTATTTTTGAACCAGAATATATCATTACTACCAGAGAAAGAATATTAAGGACAAGGGTAATTAAAGAGTACCTTATAAAATGGAAAAAACATCCCGGAAGAAGATGCAACATGGGAATCCGAACAATTTCGACAACTACATCTTTCTCTACACAGCTTTGAGGACAAAGCTCCCTTAAAGGGAGTGGTAATGTAACAAATATTAAATAAATATTGAATAAATTAGTTAACTATTATCCGAAAGGGTGTAACCTTTCATTTTATACACTCAAGCATATAAAGGCTAGTGCCATTTGTAAATATCAATCATCTTCAATATATATCATAAATTATTATTTAATATGGATTTCATGTCCTGAAGCTGATTTCTTCACCAGTGTTACGCTGCACTTGTACCCAACGAACCTTCAGGTGTGCCCCAGGGAGAGAAGGCCAATTTTTTGACCAGGAGGGCTTTTATCGAGCAATGGAGGTCATGGCTGCATCCTTTGGTCCTCCTTTATGGGAAGTTTTTAAACCTCAAGGTTGGTGTCCGGGGCCCTTAGGGGTTGACCACGGGGTCTCATGGATCCATATCCTGCTTGCACACTTAGGTGGCCTTTGTTTCATCCATGTGACTCTAGTCTTCAGTCGTGACCGCTTCATACACCCTCCTGGGCCTTCAGTTAGTGGGTCCTTGCTCTCCCTGGCCTTCTTTCCTCATAGGAAGGAATCCTCCATGTCAGGTCATTTTTCATGCTTTGAGGAGGGAGTTGAGGGATTTTACTGTATTCTAAGGGTCAGATGGGGCATAACGCCCTCCCTCTAGCCCGCTCTGGCCTTTTGTTCAGAGTGATTCACTTAGTTGAGCGTGTTTCGGCACCTAGGGATGCAAATACTCCCAGGCAGCCTACCTTAGTCTATATTTTATTATTATTTCCTTTCAATTTTAAGATGAAATTTAATAATTATGAATTTACTTGTTTAAGGCATGTTGGCCTGGATAAGTGAGTGTGATATCATATAAATAGATCTCCTAACTTTCATTTTAAATCAGAACTTGTGGGATAAATGACTATGCACTTGTTTTACCCTTCTTAGGGTTTCTCTAGATGAATGTGCTCTTGGTGAGGATGTTTTCTGGTTAATGCAAGCTTTTTTCTGGTAATTCATTGGTGAATCTTTGCTTTGGAGATTCTTAGATTTGTTGGATGAAAACAAGAACAAGGAGGTTAGGATTCTTACCTTTTTGTTGGATGTTGGTGGATGTGCACATTTAAGTCTTAGTGGTGGCCTTAGAGCTGCACTTTGCCCTATGATAGGCCTTCACCTTCCTTAAGTTTCCATAGAAAACACTGGCACGACTCCTTGTGAGGGTGCCTTAGTGTTTCGCCTTAGTTTTCCTAGGCTAGTTGTTTGACCTAGGACTCGTCCTTACTAGGCTAGTCGTCCTCCCGAGAATCCCTAGGTTGGGAAGGGATTGTGCTAGGGTTCCCCTAGGTCCTGACACAAATTTCTCGTGCAAACCTATTTTAGGGTTAGGTGTTAGAGTAATTTATGGTTAGATAGTTTTAGGGTTATTCCTAGGTTAGTTCTTAGGTAGTTTCTAAGTTAGTTTAGTTTAACAAGAACCCATCCTAGGATTAGTTTCTAGGTATTTTTTAGGGTTAGATCCATTTCCTACACATCCACTAACCCTCGTTACTACATATAATTCACAACTCACAGCCTTCCTGAGCCATTATAGCTCGCCATTTCTCTTATCATCCATGGGATTGCTGCCATAACGACCTAGCTTCTAACTCACCGTCCTCTAAACTTCATATACTCAGCTCACGGATACTACCAAACATCGCAACTTTCCTTCTCTCCTTTCTTAGCCTGCCTATTCTCCATCGCTGCCAGTTTTCCCTTCCCCCATCAATACCCATAAGACTCTCCTCAGCCCCTTCACTATTGTCCTTCCCTCCTGCATTACTAGATCCATGCAACTAGAAATATTACTTGGAAGCTACGCTTCCCAACTACCATATTGATACCTCTTCCTCCCTCTCCAGCACCACGGGCCACCCCACAGGTTGTCATTTTCCTACCAACCTACGGCCCGTAACCTCCCCGTGCCTAGCCTCATGACCGCACTCTCTCACCTACTAGCTCCTCTCCAACCTCCCGAGCTGCAAACTCCTCACAACATTTCCCCCCCAATGTGCCTCTCCTTCTCCTCCTCGTCGACCTCGTCGACGCTCCATCTACACTCACCTATCCCCTTCACTAGCGCCTCCCCGATCTACCGCATAAAACTCCACCTTCTCTACCTCCACGTTGTTCCATAACCTGGGCTCTCTATCCTCTCCTTCATTGCTACCTTCGACCACCTTATCACAGTTGTTCACAAACCCATTCATTGTTTCCTTCCTCATCTCTCAATCCTCGTCATAGCCACTATCCAAGCTTCCTCTCTTATCGTAGTGATACAACAGCCTCCTCCATTCTATAAAATTGGAGTCACAACAATCTAAGAAACAAGACAAAACTCACAATAGATTTCACAAAAAGTTTTTACTCAGAAAATGATATGAAACAATGTAATAAGGAGTTGTAGCTGTATAATTACTTTCGTTAATATAAAGTAAACTGGATAATTGTTACAATGCAATACAATGGCATTAATATCCAGAAAATTCGAATCCATGAGAGGTAATTCAAATTGAGTGCATGAGAGTGGCTTAGCTGTTAGTTAGAAACCACTCTGCACATTAGTTAACCACTTAACACAACCTTAATTGACTCTAACTGATTCGGAGGTAGTTTAGACTAAGTCTAACTGAATATAACTCAACTGCATGTCAATAAGTAGGTGAGGGCACCAATCTGACTTCAATTAGGCTAGTTAAACTGAACTTCACTGAATTGAGTCACCAAAAGTAGGTGGAGGCGCCTTTAATCATTCCAGTTAGATGAAATAATCCAAAAATAGGCCAAATAATGATGGGGGCACCCATGCAAATTTAGTTTAACTGAAAGGTAGGTGAAACAACCTTTAGTTAACTGATTGGGGTGCTTATGTCATGTAGATCAACCCAGATTTGCTCGTTGATTGAAGGAGGAGGCTTAGTTAGGCTCCCCGATTGAAGGAGGATGTCCAAATCACTGAGGTTGATGACATGTTGTTGATGTAAGCACATGTTCGACTCAAAAACTTAGGATAAGTGGTAAAGTAGGCTGATTTAGCCAAAGGGAGGATTATTTATCCTAACAGCCCCCTTTAATCATGACTTTGAATAACTTGGGCCCTGGCAACTTAGACCAAAGGTCATCCATTACAATTTAAATCCAAAAGTAACTACTTAATACAACCAAGGAAATGAAGAAAAACCTCATGGGAAAAATACCCCCCCTCAAACTAAGCAGTAAATCGGGAAAACAAGTTTTGAATAAAACTTTGTGAAAATTTTGCTGCAATTTGCAGCACTATGCACCAACAAATGCAGTATCTTGGTTCTTCTTTGCAACAACATCTTGAGACTGTGCATGTGAACCTTTGAATCCAACTAAATGATTATGTCTGGAGGAATATTCCTCTTTAGAAGAAGAATAAAATTCTCAACTAAATCAGAAATATAGACAACTGCTAGATGAAAACTGCACCCATGTAGAGCAACCAAAATCAAATGATAAGAGAGAAAAAGTGCTTGAGAACTTGAACCATGTGAGGAACACCCAAGAAACTAATATATTGCAGCCTTGAAAATTGAACCATGTGAGCTAATATCATCTCCAAGTGTTAGGAGCAAGTGCCCAAGCAGATGCATAATGTCTCCATCTTTACTAGTTCTGTGAGGAGATGAGCATGTGATCAAATACAAAGGTAGACAATCCCTGGGACTGTGGAGACAAAATTATTCAGCTCCATAATCTAATATAGCTTCTGAAATAACCAATGATTCACAAAATATCATATCATCAAACTCATAAGAGGAAACTAACATCAAATCCCCAGCAGCAAGTTTGAAAGAGACTTGAGGTACTTGACTTGTCACACCAAAATTGATGAGACCAACTACAAGCATGACTGAAGGCTCTTGGAACTTAAAATTCGAACCAAATAATATCATATTAGATCCAAATAAGATCATATCATATCCAAATAAGTTCATATCAAATCCAAAAGTGTGGAATGACATCAAATCCCTAGCAACAATTTTGAAGGAGACTTGCGGTACTTGATTTTTCACACCAAAATTGATGAGAACAACTTCAAACATTTCTAAAATCTCTTGAAATTTAAAACTCGAACCAAATAAGATCATGTCAGATCCAAGAGTGTGCTCCACTGAGATGGTAGATGCACAATTTTTTCCTTCTTCAAAATTTGGAATATTTGTGCATGCAATCCTGTAGGAATTTGCTAGAAGCTCTAGATCAATAAGGGTGAATGGATCTCTCCTACAATATGATATTATTTCCAAAATATCCAAGGTATTACTTATCTGCACACCATCAACAACATTAGAGGGAGAGAAATCAAATTCCTCTTCACTTTTTGAAGCAATCATTGGCAAATTTTGCACATAATTTAAAGGAGAATCACTAGAGAATGGAAGGAGAGTTTTTCTTCAATATCAGAGATTTGAATGTCTTCTTCTGGATTAGCCATATGAGAAGATGAGATATCATAGATCTCATAAACTTCTGGAGCAACAGGAGAAGGAGTCACTGCAAGGAGGCTTTCTTCAATTCGAATTGATTGCGTGGAAGATTATGCTTCTTCTTCATCTTGAAAGATTCTGCTTCATCTTCATCTTGAAAGATTCTGCTTCTTCTTCATCTTTGAAAAACTTCAGTAGAGAGAATAGAGGCCGAGACTTTTGAATAAATAACTCATGTGGTGTTGGGTGTGATCTCCAAATTTGTATTATGATCCTCATTGTGCTTGCCAAAAGTTCTATCCAACTTTGTCCAGATATCCTTTGGGTATTCAGCAGAATCAAGAAGGTAGTGCAAGCTTGGAGAAAGGGCTAGACATATTGTTCCAAAATCTCTATCACCGTCATTTAGCCAGTCATTCTCATCTTCATAAGACTCTTTACCAATTCCAATAGATACATCATAGAGACCTTGTCGCTTTAGAGATGAAACCATCTTCAATTTCCATTATGAATATCTTGTGGATGGAGTAAGAAGAGGAGATGATAATTTCGAATCCATATGAAGTTGTACCTGCAATTACACAATACAACCAAAGTAAGGTCGAACAACCTGCACTTTTGGAGTTCGAATCACACATGCCTTAGCCAATCAAGCAAGCTTAATCAACAATGCTAGTTTGTCCAGGAATTATGTGGTAAGCTATCCGCTTCTGGTGCACTACTGGAATGTTTTTGAGCAATTTTGCTCAAATTTCTTCATAGATCTAGCAAGAAACCTGTAGAAGAATTGCCTTGTCCTGCCATAGATCTGATACCATATAAAATTGGAGTCACAACAATCTAAGAAACAAGACAAAACTCACAATAGATTTCACAAAACAATTTTACTCAGAAAATAGTATGAAACAATGCAATAAGGAGTTGCAGCTGTATAACTGCTTTCATTAATCAAAAGCAAACTGGATAATTGTTACAATGCAATGCAATGGAATTAATAGTCAGACAATTTGAATCCATGAGAGGTAATTAAAATTGAGTGCATGAGAGTGGCTTAGCTATTGGTTAGACACCACTCGACACATTAGTTAACCACTTAACACAACCTTAATTGAATCTAACTGACTCAGAGGCAGTTTAGACTGAGTCTAACTGAATAGAACGCAATTGCATGTCAATTAGTAGGTGAGGGTGCCAATCTGACTTTAGTTAGGATAGTTGAACTGAACTGCACTGAACGAAGTCACCACAAGTAGGTGGAGGCGCCTTTAATCACTCCAATTAACTGAAATAATCCAAAAATAGGCCAAATAATGATGGAGGCACCCATGGAACTTCAGTTTAATTGAAAGGTATTTGAAAAAAACTTCAGTTAACAGATTGGGGCACTTATGTCATGCAAATAAACCCAGATTTTCTCCTTGACTGAAGGAGGAGGCTCAGTTTGGCTCCCCGATTGAAGGAGGATGTTTAGATCACTGAGGCTGATGACATGTTGCTGATGTAAGCACATGTTTGAGCCAAAAACTTAGGATAAGTGGTAAAGTAGGCTGATTTAGCCAAAGGGAGGATTATTTATCCTAACACATTCCCTTCATGTTGCATACTTTTCCCAATCCGCAACCAATCAGCTAGGGTTAGGTAAGCCCTTATGTTTTATACTGAAGTTTATAGTTATTAAATTCTTTATGATATATAATTATTAAATGTGTTATTTTCAAACTGAAATTTATAGTTATCAAATGCATTAATATTTGGTTGGAATTATGTGTTTAATATGATATATATGCCACATGTATAAATTATTTTGTTGATATTACTATAACGCTGGTGCTAGGGAAAACCTTGCTTACTTATCTTTGATAAGACAATAATATGATGGATTCAAGTAGTGATTTTTAGAGTTTTTCTCATAATTAGTAATAAGTGGATGGTTATGACTTGTATTTCAAGCGATATTTGTTTTCACCCATAGTGTATTGAAGTAATGGTGCTTTATAATATCTTGAACACTCTATTTGGTACTCAGTGCATTTACATGGTATTATATATATTCTTTGTCTTTGCACTAACCCACTTACAATATTCTCATGATTTCAACTGACTCCATTAGGCATTGGTCACTAACGACCTTGAAAGAGAACAATTTGGTTCTTTAGTGTCTTTGCAGGGTCGTTATAGGGTTGTCCCCTAGGAGGTTTCGACTTCCGAAGAAGTCTGGGATTAGTGATTGAGGTGACAGTGATCATTCTTCCCACATAGGTTTACCGATGGCTAAGGTTTTTCGTTTTATCCGGTAACACACCGCTTCTTGGGAGAAAATCGATTTTACACAGATTATACAAATTGTTGTAACCCTCAGAACAATTTGTTTTCCCCATGAACCGCTCATGATCTACGCCAGTGATCACTACAACAAATTACATACATTACCACCAACAAATAATAAATCTTACAGTAGAGACATTGATTTATTAGATTATCTCTATTGACGAATATTATGGAAAGGAAAGATACCATTGACCTTCTGCGAAGGGAGGCATTTAAACTAATCCATATGCTAATAGCATATCCACATAAAGGATGCCTAAGTTCAGTCCATATCGAAGTTCAATATCGCTTCTCTTTCACTCCACATATATGTGGGTAGATAATGCATGAGAGAATAACTAAGGCAAGAACAAAACTGAAATATGAGAGAAAATAATGAACAAGTCTGCCTTATGCATCTGTGAAATGATATATTTATAGCAAAATTTACAAGCATTTTTCTATTATTCTCTTGGCTTGTTGACGATGAGGTTTAATGACTAGACGACTGGGTGGTTGATCAGTTGAATTGCTGACGATGGGATGGTTGGCTGATGGCACTGAGGCGACTGCATGTTGGTCATTGGACAAATCCATGTTGGCTCCTTGTTAAAGCTTGCATTTTCAACACTCCCCCTTAAGCTTGATTTCGTGATGATGCCCAAACCTTTTATTAGATGTTCAAATCTTTCTTTTGCCAATGACTTTGTGAAGCTATCTGCATATTGATCTACATACTTGTAAAATTAAAGATATATTTCACCATTATTGATAAGTTTTTGGATGAAATGATATCTAACTTATCAATGTGCTTGCTCCTTTAGTGAAAAACATGATTTTTTTTATAGTTCTATTGTTGAATTATTGTCACAGTAAATTTTTGTTTCTCCTTGATCTTGTATCAAATATGATATAATTCTCCGTATCCAAATTACTTGACATGTTGCTGATGTTGCCACTACATATTCTGATTCAGTAGTTGAAATAGTAACAATGAGTTATTTTTTGGAATCCCATGAGATTGATCTTGAACCAAGATGAAAAATATATCCAGATGTATTTTTCCTATCATCAATGCTTCCTGCAAAATCACTGTCTCTGTAGAAAACTAGTATGAAATCACCCGATCTTGAATATAAGATACCATAATCTCTTATTCCACTAACATATCTCAAAATCATTTTCCCTATTTGCCAATGTGAATCCTTTAGTGTCTCCATGAACATTGAAATCAAATTGATTGCATACATAATGCCATGCCTTGTTTCCGTCAAATACATCAAACTACCTACCAATCTTTTGAACAAACTTGGATCTACCTATGTACCCTTGTATTATTTGCTCAATTTCAATCCTATTGCCACAGGTGTAGATGATGGCTTGAAATTCAACATCTTGAACCTTTTCAAAACATCATTTGCATATTTTGTTTGAAAAATGAAAATCCCATCATCTATTTGACTTACTTCTATGCCTAGAAAATATTTCATTAAGCCCAAATCTGTCATCTCAAATTCTTTTTTCATTGTTGATTTAAACAACTGAATTGAAAAGTTTCCTGTAAATATCATATCATCAACATACTGAGGCATACAATTAAGACCTTACCTTGATTATTCACCTAGATGTAAATAGTTAGCTCATTGCTGCATTTGTTAAAACAATGGCTCAAGAAGTATGCATCAATGTGGCTGTACCAAGCTATTGGAGCTTGTTTGAGACCATTCAAATATTTTTTCAATCTATAAACTTTATGTTCATGACCCAATATTTGATAACCTAGTGGTCGTTGCACATATACTTCTTCTTGTAATATCCCATTCAAAAAAGATGATTTTACATTGTAGAAGGAGCAAGCCGATAAGTCGACTTGAACGATAGCCGACTTAGTCGATTAGCTGACTAAGTCGATGAGCCAACTAAGTCGGTGAGCCGACTAAGTTAGTCGGCCGACTAAACTAGAGATTAGGTCGGCCACCTAAGGTCGCGTCGGTTCATCGAACCGACAGGTAGTTATTTTGTAACTGTTTTGTAATCATATATATTAGGCTGCTGAGCCAGATGAGAACTCAGTTCAGTTCTCTGTGTTGTATGGACTCATTCATGTAATATAATCTATTAATTCACCTGTTTGTTCTTATCTCTTGTCTCTATTTTATATGTATATTTTAGTGTGTATTATTGGTAACCTTATGTGATCTGTGAGATTACAATATTGGTTCCATTGCCGGTAGTACATGTCTGAAATGCATGCAAACAGATGCTACCCGAGCAGGAGATTAAGGACTGGTGAGAGCGTAAAGTTGCAAATTATTTGCAGAATTACGCACGAAGGAACAGATTAACAATTTCACAAGCAAAAGAAATATTCTTCACCGAAACACATGAAAAGTTTATAGAATCAGTGCTCCAATTTCTGAAGAAACTCCTGGATGAGAAAGCCAGAAGGGACTAAAGAACAACAGTTGCTAGAAAAACTGATCCGAGGAGGTAGAACAAACTTGTCGGAGCTGTTCGAGAAAATCGTCGACGACTTCTGTGAGGAGCAAGCAATCGAAGACAGAACTTCGGTGGAAATTGTCAAGGAGAAATTTTACACAGATCTCACCAAGCAATTTCTGTGCTCCTTACCAACCTTGCTGTTCAAATTCCTGATCGAGAAGGGAGTAGGACATATTGTCGAACTTCGTCCATCACTTCACAAACTGCCATCAAACTCTAACTGGGCGAAGAAGCAAAGGAAGTGGTAAAAATTTATTGCACAAAGGGAGTGGGAATACTTCCTAAGCAAATAGACTGAACTATCCGGGCTTTCTAAAAGCGTCGGGTAGGCTATGGGGGGGTAGTTGGTCATATGTCGAGATAGAGCAGAGTAGATTCTAGTCGACTAGAAATAGATACCATTCACCGGTAATGAGAAGTCAACCAAAAGGGAGCTCAAGAGAATAGTATCACACGAAGGTATGTCAAACATTCAGAAAATAGAGAGGGAAGAGAGACAACAGAGGAGGGAAGCAAGAAGAGAAAGAACCTTAGAGCTACATAGAGGAAGAAGTCCTAGGGTAACCGATTAGGAAGAGAATCTGCTAGAGTCGGGTCATGACCGACATAAAGAAGGCGTGGAACAAGAGGTGTCCCCTACGGAGGAAGAATTGTGGATAGAGCAGCCAGAAGCTCTCCAATTAAGAGCTCCCCATGACGGAACAACCCTCTGTCCATTGAATCCGCGTACTCGGATACAGACTATTATTGAAGAGGACCTCCGACTACGAGCTGGTGACTTTAGTATATGGGGTCGACTAGACAACGAAACATACACTGGACGACACCTCATTATACGTCGACTAGAGGAAGGGAATTGGGCTACCTTTCAAGCAGCACCCTCCAACCGAAGTATCCACTTACTCTACCGACACATGAAGGAGCACCCACCTTACCAAATACAGCTTTAGAAGACATAGAACACTTAGAACTATGGACAAATAGTTGCAGTGGGCCATCGACAGCAGAATTTGACATCAACCGACTGCCAGTCGATGAAGAATCGACAACTGATGGGAACGGAAGTTCCGTCGACCATAGTCCCATAGAGACGAATAAACCAATAAACCCACCACCCTCACCCCCACCCCTATGTCCACCGCCGCCACCTCTTGAGAGCAGTGACAGTGATTCAGACATGGGTCATGGATCAACTCACATTCCTCTATATGAGGGGGATGAGGACCCCAGACGACACTGGTTCGTCTGCGAGTCGACTTGGGAGGCCAACCAAGTTACAGATGAAGATAGACAAATGGCACAGTTCATCGGTGCCTTGAGGAAAAGGGAATTGATGTGGTATATGACCTTTTCGAAAAGACAACCTACAGCAACCAAAGCTGAGATCAAGGCACAATTTATATCATTTTTCAAAACTCCAGATGCCAAACACCTGGCAGCGAAAAAACTAAAAACTACATCACAGAAGCCAAGGGAAACTGTCCGCGACGAGGATAAGCGTTCGAAAGACCTTTTGAGCCAGTTGGACTATGTTATAGATGAACAGTTACTAATCCAGTGGTTTCTTGTAGGGTTATCTTAGAAAGTGCGCCGACACATCAGTTTGGAAACATTCAAATCTTACGAAGATGCGCTAAGAAAAGCTCTTCAAGTGGAGATGGACGAGGACATACCCACTTACCCCACAGACCACAGATTGGAGGAACAAATCGAGAGTGTACATAAGTATTTAAAGGAGTTAAACCTCATGAATCAGGAGATCTGGTGCACAAAGTGCTCGACGACTGAACACTCCAAAGACAACTGTTGACAGGAATACAGCCGACAGGACTTTCGATTTGTGTAGATGAAATATTTTTGCGACATCTACAAGGAACATGGGGACCACAAGACAAAATACTACCCGTTCAACATGAAGAATGGCAAAGCATCCTGGTGTGCAATCTATGAAACCAAAAATCACAATACGGCCGACTGCCATTTGAACCTGAAGAACCGACAAAATTATCATGCAGTCTACCAAACCAACGCAGTTGCACAAACTAACGAGAAAAACAATTTAGAAAATGATCAGAACGGTCATATATATGATGGTCGACGATACAAGTGTCGCTACAAAAATCGACGTGCATGATACAGAGGAAGAGGTCAATTCCCTGGGAATCTTGACAACTGACTGTGTCGACCCATCCAGTGCTTTACATGTTATAAAGGGGGACATCGGTATGCAGACTGTCCATATAAAGATAGGACTGACCTTAAATTTTGTACTCACTGTGGAGTAGGGGATCACTCACTAAAGGATTGCCCTACCATGTTGGAAAAAATAAATACAAAGAAAAATGTTAATGTCTTGTCCTGTGTGCAAAAAAATGATGTAATAAACACAAAAAATTTGCATATTGTAACTCGACAAGGAACAAAAACAGGAGCTGATAACCCAAGAATCAGTAAAATAAAAGAGAAAAATGTCTATCCTAATCCACCGAAAGAAAAACAAACATACAAAGAAACAACCAATGTATTCAAAAAAATTACACGACAAGAACAAGCTCATGACACTTGACATAACACAATAAACGAATTAATCCAGCTCGTACAAAAAGACAACTCAGTATCTCAGTTCATCGATTTGCTGTATGAAATAAAATGTATGAACTCTGAAAAACAAATAAATAACATCTACAACTTAAATAAAAAAGACAAAGGTGATGCCGACCCACTTGTCAACCTAGAAATCAAAGGATACCACGTTCGACAAGTAGTGCTCAACTTCGGCTCACAAGTAAACATCATGACTCGTGACACTTGGGAACAAATGGGTAGACCTCGACTCTATGAGTTAGGCATATACTTGAAACTAGCCGACCAGGGACTAATTGAACCTATTGGAGTCTGGAAAAACGTTGACACGACTATAAAATGAATCTCGACCAAGGTCGACTTCGAAATCATTGACCCGAAAGAAGGATCTAGTTCCTTCCCAGTGTTAGTTGGTCGACCTTGGGGTAGAAATATGAAAGCATCGATATCCTTGGGCAAGAAGCGAATCAAATTAAAAGGAAATGGAAAAAAGGTCATTGTACCCATTCATCCATCTCAAGGGGAACCTTGGAATGAACCTATCGATGAAGAAGTCGACGTCTGACAACTCTACCAAATTCAAAATAATGCAGATTACACAGAAGCAAATATCCATGGAGAACTTCATTTAGGAAACCAAGACTCAGTTGGTTATAATTCAGACACCGAATTATATGATTGGGAGATCGAGAACTACAAAACACAAGCAAGAGGGTGCGGGACTATACAAAAAATGCAGAAAAATCCCACCCAACAGTGCTTCATCGTGTCCATTGTCCCAAAAATATTTGAGAAGAAAATTAGGGAATACCCTACCTTACAACCTACCAATGTAAATACTACACAAATACCAAGATACAAGGAAAGGGAATCACCAGTCACGCATGTACGAGCATGGCCACACCTCTTCCCATCAAACCTCGTTGACTTACCAAACAAATGGTATAAGATGGAAGAAGCTAGAGGTGAAACATTCTTATGGCATGAACTCAGGGAAAATTTCATTAAAGATTTCAACTTTATACCACAAAATGAAAACTTGGTCGAAACAACAAAACATATTAAAGAATTTATCCAACCGACAAAAAACAAACCCTTAAAGGCTAACCGACACACACTGAAATGTAACAATATACAAACAAGGACAAAACCACAGTCGACAAGACTACAGTTAGAAAATGAAAACACAAAAGAAAAAATCTTTAGATGGAAATCCAACCATGTCGAAACAACCAAACTTATTCGTACAATCCTGAAAGTAGAAACAACCGATAAACAAGATACCAACAGAATGACTGCAGCCGACATCCCTACCACATTCTCACAGTTCAAAGAAGGAAGTCGACCAACCAATGAAGCCAAAGCACCATAATGGCTAGATGCTAAATTCAAAACTAAAGAATTCAACATCTCAAATGATGATCGACCAAAAATGGCAAAGATTGGTGACTACTGGAGTGAAGAGAAGACCACAGAGATAGTGAACCTATTAAAGGAGTTCCAAGATGTATTTGCTAGAGATTATAAAGACCTCAAAGGCTTAGTCCACGAAATGGGAGAAATGAAGATTGATACTAAACCTGATGTTTGACTTGTGAAGAAGAGGCCATATAAACTAGCTCACAAATACAAAGAGATAGTCAAAAAGGAAATTGATAACATGCTTGCAGCAGGAATCATCTATCCTATCAACCAATCAGAATGGGCAAGTCCAATGGTTGTACAGCCTAAGAAACATGATCCGACCAAATTAAGAATTTGTGTCAACTTCAGAGAACTAAACAAAGTGACATTGACAGACCCATTTCCAACTCCTTATGCAGATGAAATATTGAATGAGGTCGTAGGACATGAATGCTACTCATTTACAGATGGATTCTCAGGTTATAACCAAGTGCCAATAGCTAAAGAAGACCAAAATAAGACAACCTTTGTGTGTGAATTTGGTTCATTTGCTTACAAGGTTATGCCTTTTGGATTAAAAAATGCACCTGTAGTATTCTCTTGAATTGTTGTCAAAACATTTCAAGAATATATCTATAAGACCATGGCAGTATACTTTGATGATTGGACAATATACTCCATGTTAAAGGATCATTGAAATGGCTCAGACTTATGTTGGAAATATGTTGACAAATTCAACTCTCCCTAAACATCAAGAAATGCATATTTGTGACCCCCATAGGGATATTATTAGGGCACATTGTCTGTAAGGAAGGTATTAAGGTTGACTTTGCAAAGATCAAAATTATCCTCGACCTAAAACCACCAGTAAACCCAAAACAAGTCAGGGTGTTACTTGGCCACATAGGATATTACAAAAAATTCATAAGATATTATTCAGATATGACCTATCCTCTTGAAGAACTATTAAGAGAAGATCAAGAGTTTAACTGGATAGAGGAGTGCCACATATCATTCGAAAAATTAAAAAGAAAACTAGTTGAAGCACCAATCCTAAAGTTTCCAAACTGGTCAATCAAATTCCATGTTCATATTGATGCATCAGGCCTAGCAATAGGCGCAATATTAACTCAACCAGGAGATGATAGAATGGATTATCCTATAGTTTACAGTAGCAGAAAATTAAACAAGGCTGAGAGAAACTATTCGACAACAGAAAGAGAAGCACTAGGAATGGTCTTTGCACTACAAAAATATCGACATTATCTCCTAGCTAACCCATTATATTCTATACAGACCATTAGGCCCTGAAGTATCTTGTCAATAAACCACTACATCATGGAAGGATCTGTTGATGGTTACTTTAGTTCCAAGAATTCGAGTTTGAAGTCGTTGTCTGACCAAGCAAGTTAAATGTCGGTCCTGACCATTCATCCCAAATCGACACAGGAGAAGAACCAACAAGAGTCGATGATGACTTACCTAATGCACATTTATTTCGGATAGAAGCAGTGCCAGCAGAACTAGAAGAAATAGCCCAGTTCTTGGAAGAAGGACATGCACCAGAAGGAATGAATACAAAGAAAAATCAGATCCTATCTATGAAGGCTGCACCATACAGTCTTATCAATGGATGCTTATAAAAAATGGGATTAGATGACATCCTCAGAAGATGTGTACTAGAACATGAACAAGACAACATTATGCATGAAGCACACTATGGACCTGCAGGAGGACATTTTCAAGTAGACACAACTGTAAAGAAAATCCAACAATCAGGGTTATGGTGGCCGACACTCCACAAAGATTGCAAAATTTTTGTCAGTCGATGTGACAGATGTCAATGACTAGGTCGACCCCTTCCTAGCACAGAAATTCCTTTGATATCAGTAAACCCAAGTTTGACATTCGAAATTTGGGCCATAGACTTCATAGGACCATTTCCTATACCAACAAAAAGGACAAGTGCAAGGTATATCATAACTACAGTCGAATATGTAACTAAATGGGAAGAAGTTGAACTAGTTAACACATGTTCTAGTGAGATAGCTTCTAAGTTTATCTATGAGAATATCATCACTAGATTTGGATGTCCACTAACTCTGATTAGCGACCAGGGAACACACTTCATCAATAGAACTATCAAAACCCTAACCGACCAGTTCCAAATCGACCATCGTCGGAGTACAGCATACCATCCTTAGTCGAAAGGAGCAATTGAAGCATTTAAGAAAACATTAACAAGAGGACTAACCAAAATATTTAATGCTGATAAGGATGACTGGGATGAGAAAATACCTGCAGTATTATGGGCATATAGAACAACATATAAACGATCGACATACCAAACTCCTTTTCGACTAGTCTATGGACAAGAAGCAGTAGTTCCACTACACTTCCGACAATAGACACCTATCATCGCAAAAATACTACATGTCGATGTCGAACAAGGAAGAAAAGACCGACTATTACAACTAAGCAAACTTAAAGAGCACCAACTAATGGCAATACAACATCAAGAAATCTAGAAACAACAACAGAAAGCATGGCACAACCGAAACATCAAAAAGAAAAACTTGTCGGTAGGAGACCTTGCTTTACTATACAATAGTCGAGCAAAAGGTAAACCTAAAAAGCTCCACACATAATGGATGGGACCTTACTTTGTCGAAGAGATACATACCAATGGATCAGTCCAACTGAGGACGTTACAAGGCATAGTATTTCAGAAGCTTGTTAATGGAGCTCGACTAAAATGATATAGAGACTAAAAATAAAATAAAAAAATCATATAACGACCATAACCGTCCACCAAAAGCCATAAAAACTTAAAAATTCAAAAGCCAAAAAAAAAAAATATCGTACATACAGAAAGCTATGACAAGAAATTACCATTTCAACAACCGAAATCATGCCCATTGACCATTTTCATCGACCGACCACTTCCATCGACCATTCTCATAACTGACATCGATCGACGTCCTCGATAGTCCCATTGCACATTCATGACATCAAGTGCCGAAATCAATTCTCCATTAACGCACACTCAAGTATTCTAGCTGGAACATCACGTCCACCATTAATACACCCATCGACGCACACATCCACAACATCTCCTATAAATACTAGATCACCGAAGGATCATTCACCACAATCCATACAGAAAGAGCATCATAGAATCCAGTCGACTAAAAGCCAAGAAACCCTTAGTGAAATCGACCACCAAACCGACATAATGGCCCCCAAACAAACTAGAGCCTCGACCAAAGCCAAGGAACTACAGGCTGCAGATACACCTTTAGTCCACAGGTTGAAAAACATTAAGAATGCCAAGGTACAGGAAGGCTCATGGAAAAAACTATGGGCCGATATGCAAGAATGGGCTTATGTCAACAAAGAGGCTGCTCAAGCCGTAGAGAAAATCAAACACAACACTATATTTAGCTATGTCAATGCACCACTCATGGCCAGCTTTGGTGGCACGAAGGAAACTACTGTAAAATTCATCATCAGCCGGTACCACAATGGCCGGTTCTACTTCGACCAACCGGTCGACATCTCTGGAGAAGTCATCTCCAAGCTGACCGGTCTCTCAAACGAAGGAAACCTCGTACCAGTTGGTATCAAAGAAGGATTGGTCAAAGAGATAACTAGGTCGACTTCAAGAAAGAACTCGAAGGGGTTGATGAACAGCCAAATCACAACCCGAATGTCGTATATTGTGGCCAAAATAATCGCAATTACACTCACCCTGGCAGGTTGAGGTAGCGACCTCAAGTTAGATATGTCATAAGCTGTCGACACCATTGCGACAGACGGAAGGACATACATATGGGTTGAATATGTCGTCGACATGGTCAAGACCATCTACGAAAGATGCCAAGAAACGGGGGGAATCATCAAGTTCCCCTCCCTAATCTTATGGATAGTCATGTACCATATCTGCCCAGAGGGGAGTCCAGTCTTTCAGGAACCGTCGAGGTTCCACATGTGGAGATTTAAGCCATTCTCCCAAAGAGGAACCTTGTAGGAGCTTGAGCATGAGAAATTACTGTTGGAGAACTGGCTTCAATAGCTCAAAGTCCGCACGATTAGATGGAGGGTGCCTCAAAACATCCGAAGAAATATACCGACGAACTCCCACATCTAGCTAGAGCTCAACCATACCTTGATGTGGTACATGCAGGGAAACAACTCAAATGCCAAATCCCTCAACTACTATCCATCAGTTGAATAGATCTTTCGAGAACTGTCTCGACAGGCCAAAACCAAAATACAAGTACCGGCAGCAGCAAAGCAGATCGACTTCTCGATCGAGGAGCCACTCATAGACCAGGAAAAAGAGGAACACTATGAGCTCAACCTCTATATCAGCACCTTTTTGTCGGAGGAGACACCAGTCGACTTCAAATAACCATCAAACCTCCAACCGCAAAAAGGGCAGAACCCCAGACAGCAGAGCCACAGCTAGAGCAACAGGTAATTACTCCTTCTGCAGAAAGTGTCATCTCGACCCAAGAGCTGAGGGGGGAGACAGAGCCAGAAAACCCTGAGTATGCTGTCACAAAAGGCATCATTAGAAAATTATCAAAGGAGATAGCAGTAGCCAGGAAGAAGCTCAAGACACAACAACAACAACAAGGTAAAGGTAAGCGCAAGCTTATCCTTGCAAACTCATCAGAAGACGAGGATGAATTGGCAGCCACGACCCTCGACATCATAGAGGATGCCACAGCAAACAAGGTGTCGGTCGAAACCTAGTTCCAAAGATTCGTCGAGGTGGGAGCACAAGCGGGTCGATCAAAGAAAGCCAAGACTACGACAATGCCTAAAAACATTTTCGATCTGGTGTCTATGCCTCCACCCCCATCATCGACGAAAGTAACCAAGGAACAAGTACTGGCACCGCAATCAGTAAGCCCCCTCGACTTATGCAAAAGTGTGATGTCGAAAGAGGTGAAGGCAAAATTCGACAAAGACAGAGATTTGCAGGCATTCATTGAGAAACTACTTGAGTTATTTACGTCGGCCCAAAATATATCTACAAAATCACCGCTCTTCACGGTCGGTGGATACCAACCAAGACATGAAGCGCAGTCCAGAACCTTCGCAACCATCACGTTGAATTTCGAGAGAAATCCTGACAAAGAAGCTGAAGTGGTTGCACATCGGACCTCGACTATCACCCCGACCGTACCTCAAGCCGACCCACCAGCCACTGCCCCTACTGGAGGAGAATAAAATGAGGAGGACATATCCTGACAAATTAACCAAATGTTCTCTGACTTAGACTCACCTCCCCGGCTCGACAATCCACCACTCACCCACACTTCCCCCAAACCAATCACCCCCGACCATTCGCCAACTCCATCACCACCACCGTCTCCACCACCACCACCACCCCTCGACTCAGAGAAAGGACCACCACAACTAGCTGCATCCAAACAACCAAAAGTAGTAGGCATCCCACCTCCCCAACCAGAGAAACCATCAGACACTATCCCACAAACCAAAAATCCTAACTCGACTGTTGCAGGTACACAGGTGCCGACACAAGCAGAAAAAGAAAAGCATAAGAAGAGGAAGGAGAAATAAAAAAAGGAGCATCATGGACAACCCTCAAAGGTCCAAATCATATTGAAGGATGCAAGCTCCCTGACTGACCCAGAGCTAGGAAAACTCCTCTAGACCTTAGCAGGTGAAGCAAAGATGAGGAGTGAGCAAAGAAATAAGGAACTCGACGATAAGAACGTAGAATAGGTCGAGTTCCTCACCAAATGCCGAAACCTGGCCCATTCCATCCTGCCGGGCCCCATAGAGGTCGACACAGACAAACTGCTCGAAAGGGCGTATCAGCTATTTGAGAGCATGGTGTCAGCAGTCCAAGCTCACATTCAGGAAACAAAGGAGGAACAAAAAGAAGAAACTGCCAGACTCCTAATGGCACAACACACTGCCTTCACAGAAGCTTACAAGGTGCTGCAAGATCACATGGAGGAGTCTGTCATAACTGAAGAAATACTGAGATACTGGCCTGCTTACTACGGGAAATTCTATCAGCAATCTCAGCAGACCCGACAAGGGATCCAGGTATTGGAAAGCCGGAAAACCACTGAGGAAGCACTAAGGACCACAATAGAAGAACAAATAGTGCTTGAAACAGCCAAACTGCAGAGACTAGAGAGGGAAGCACATCAGTGGGTGCAGCAAGCTATCCCCAATTTAGAAAAAGTCGACATCATATGTTCGCAGATGAAACGACTTATAGAGACTGCAGAGGAGAAGGACCAATTTATGGGTCCTGACATGGAGAGGATAGCAAAATTCTCCATATAAAAAAAGATGTCGATCCTATCGAGCTTGACCACACCTACCATCGACATCCATAAGATTTTGCAAAGTTGGTCAGATTTTCAACATAACCTCGCAGTAACAGCACCAACCATTGTTGAAGTCTGTGTACAAAAGCGACCTACCATCAGACTTCACAGCCCATGAAGACAAGGCAAAACACAGTAACTATTGAGACCAGAGGAATTTTTGTACCTCCCTATTTATTCGAGACGAAGAAACGTTTTGTTCGTGGGGGAGATGTAGAAGGAGCAATTCGATAAGTCGACTTGAACGATAGTTGACTTAGTCGATTAGCCGACTAAGTCGATGAGCTGACTTAGTTGATCAGCCGACTAAATCGATGAGCCGACTTAGTCGATCAACCGACTAAGTCGGTCGGTTGACTAAACTAGAGATTAGGTCGGCCACCTAAGGTCGCATCAGTTCACCGAACCGACAGGTAGTTATTTTGTAACTGTTTTGTAATCATATATATTAGGCTGTTGAGCCAAATGAGAACTCAGTTCAGTTCTATATGTTGTATGGACTCATTCATGTAATATAATCTGTTAATTCACCTGTTTGTTCTTATCTCTTGTCTCTGTTTTATATGTATATTTTAGTGTGTATTATTGGTAACCTTATGTGATCTGTGAGATTACAACATACATCCATATGATAAAATTTCCATTTATGATGTCCTGTTATTGCTAACATTGTTCTCACTATATCTAATCTATCTACTGGAGCAAAAGTATCATTGTAATCAATCCCAGGTTGTTGTGAAAAAACCTTTACAACTAACATTTATTTATGCTTTACAACATTTCCATTAGCATTAAACTTTGTCTTAAAGACCCATTTTACACCTATTGCATTTTTTCCTTCTCTAATATTTACTAATTGCCAAGTTTGATTTTTCTCTAATGCTTTAATTTCTTCATCCATGGCCTTTTTCCAACTTTCATACTTAATTGCTTCTTCAAAACATATTGGATTAACAACATAAAATAATGCAAAATCATAAATTAAATCATCATCATCATTACCTTGAGTTACCTCATATATTTCCTTGAGACTTCTTGTCTTCACTGGAGCTCCATCTGACCTTGAGCTATTACTTGAGTTATATCTAGGTTTTAGATGAGATCTTGAAGCAGATTAAGGTGTTGATGTTGTACTATGTGAACTGGAGCCATTATTGGGAGCTTGATCAAAATATTTCAGTTCAAATTGCTGTAGTTGATGTAGATTTTCATTACAAATCCATTCTTCATCTTCAAGAAACTTGACATGTCTAATGATTATAGTCCTTTTTATGATAGGATGATACAAATTGTATGCTTTTTATTTCTCACTGTATCCCACAAAAATTCATCTTTCTCCTTTACTATCCAACTTCTTCCTATTTTCATTAGGAACATGTGCATATGCAATACACCCAAAGACTCTTAAATAAAAAACAATATGCTTTTTATTACTCCTTGCTTCCTGTGGTACTTTATCCTTGACACTCTTTGTTGGGGAACGATTCAAAATATATACTGCACAAGCTACAACTTCATTCCAATATTCATTTGGTAGATGTTTAGCTTTCATCATGCTTCTTTCCATTTCCATCATTGTTGTATTTTTTCTTTCTGCTATACCATTTGGTTGTGGTGTATAGCTAGTTGTAAGTTTTCTTTTGCTGAAGAAATAATTGGACATAAACTCTCCACCTCTATCTGTTCTTAGAATTTTAATGTAGTGTCCACTTTGCTTTTTAACCATGACTTTAAACTGCTTAAATTTTTCAAAAGCTTCTTATTTGTGTTTCAAGAAATATACCCAAGTTTTCCTGGAATAATCGTTTATGAAAGCTATGAAATACAAACTATTCCCAATAGAAGATGTCTGCATATACCCACACAAATATGAATGCACAATTTCAAGTGGAGCTCTTTCTCTATATGACTTACCAACGATAAATGATTCTCTATGTTGCTTACCAAGATTGCAACCTTCACAAACTTTGTTTGGTTGCTCAATCAATGACAAACCATTCACCATGTTTTTTCTATGCAACAAATTTAGAACACTGAAGCTTAAATGACCAAATCTTAAGTGTCATAAACATGAATTGTCTTAGAGGACTGCTTTGAAAGCAACAAAAAATCTTATTTTGTGTCAATTGGACTTTTGCAATTAGTGTTCTATGTGAATCAAGAATCTCACATGCATCATTTTCAAAATAAACTTTATATCCCCTTTTTTGCATTTTCCCAATGCTAATTAGATTGTGTTTGAATTAGGGACATAATACACATTTGGAATGTGTTTCTTTTCACCTTAGTTTCAAATTTTACGCTACCTTTACCCATGACAGCTACTTTGTTATCATCTTCCAATTTTAGTTCTGAATGCACATATTCATCTGTGTTTGGAAACATATCCTTGTTTCCACTCATGTGGTTACTACAACCACTATCTAAAAACTATACTTCTTTTGAGATTTCTTGTGCACTATTACAAGTAATAAACATTGAATCGTTATTTTTGGAGTGATTTTTTGTTGAGAAATTTGCATTTTTCCTGTTCATATCAAACTGCTTCTTCCTACATTCAGGTGCATAATGACCAAATTTTTGACAATACTGAGATTGGATATGTGATTTGTCATACCTTTGTCCTTGTCCATGAAATTCAAGAGAATGTATGCCACCTCTTCCTCTTCTACTTGCAAAGAAATTAGAATTTTCTCCTTCTTCATGAGAGTTATATGATCTGCCACCTTCACTGTGATTGTTGATTCTTCCTCTTCCAAATCCCTTTTCCCCTCTATTAGTGATTCTTCCTCCTCTTTTTCCTCTGCTGCCACTAGATTGAACTTGTGATTTAAATGCATTTTCCATGGATGAATCAATTGACCTATTGAGTCTTTGCTCATGGGTTTGTAAAGACCTCATAAACCCATCAATAGAAACTTGAGACAAATATTTAGATTCTTCAATAGCTACAACAATTGGTTCAAATGTAATACGAATCCTCCTCAAAATATTTTCTACAACTTTTTGATCATCCAGATTATCTCCATGAGAATTTATCTGATTTACTATACTCAGTGCACGAGTGAAAAAATCATCTGTTGTCTCAGAATTTGTCTTTTACAAATTCTAAAAATATCTTCTAAACATTTGTAGTCTTACCAACTTGACTTTGCTAGTACCTTGATAAGAGTTTTGTAGAGTACCCATTGGACCTTGTAGCTGCTGCAATTCATGGGAAAATTGATTCTTCCATTGCTTGTTGTATTAAAAACAATGCCTTCACATCCTTCTTCGTATTCTCCTTGAGATGATTCTTTTTTGCTTGTGATAAAGTATTATATGTTTCTTGATCTTGTTGCTTTGTAAAACCATTCTCAACCAAGTCCCATAATTCTTGTGAACAAAATAAAGTTTTCATCTTAATGCTCCAATATTCATAATTTTTCCCATTAAATTGTGGAATTTGGGGTTGAGTGAGACTACTGCTACTCACACCCGCCATACTTCAATTAAGTTACAACAAAATATATCTCTTTAAAAACACTTTCTGAATACAACTTGGCACAACCAATTGAAACTAAATATATGCCAAAATAATTTTATTTGTCCCAATGACCCAATATCAAAGTTATGATCAAATAATAAAAATAAAGTGGACCATAGGAAACAAGATTGCACCTGCAAGTCTATAAAGTAACTTTGCATTAATTATATCACCAATAATATATCAGCTTTAACATATTATAAAGCAACTTCTTTTGCTGAAGAAATAATTGGACATAAACTCTCCACCTCTATCTGTACTTAGAATTTTAATGTAGTGTCCACTTTGCTTTTTACCCATGACTTTAAACTGCTTCAAATTTTCAAAAGCTTCTGATTTGTGTTTCAAGAAATATACCCAAGTTTTCCTGAAATAATCATTTATGAAAGTTATTAAATACAAACTATTCCCAATAGAAGGTGTCTGCATATACCCACACAAATATGAATGCACAATTTCAAGTGGAGCTCTTTCTCTATATGACTTACCAACGATAAATGATTCTCTATGTTGCTTACCAAGAATGCAACCTTCACAAACTTTGTTTGGTCGCTCAATCAACAACAAACCATTCACCATGTTTTTTCTATGCAACAAATTTAGAACATTGAAGCTTAAATGACCAAATCTTAAGTGTCATAACCATGAATGGTCTTAGAGGACTGCTTTGAAAGAAATATAAAAATCATTTTGGAACCTTAAAGGGAACATCTTATTTTGTGTCATTTGGACTTTTGCAATTAGTGTTCTACGTGAATCAAGAATCTCACATGCATCATTTTCAAAATAAACTTTATATCCCCTTTTTTGTAGTTTCCCAATGCTAATTAGATTGTGTTTGAATTAGGGACATAATACACATTTGGAATGTGTTTCTTTTCACCTTAGTTTCAAATTTTACGCTACCTTTACCCATGACAGCTACTTTGTTATCATCTTCCAATTTTACTTCTGAATGCACATATTCATCTGTGTTTGGAAACATATCCTTGTTTCCACTCATGTGGTTACTACAACCACTATCTAAAAACTATACTTCTTTTGAGATTTCTTGTGCACTATTACAAGTAATAAACATTGAATCGTTATTTTTGGAGTTATTTTTTGTTGAGAAATTTGCATTTTTCGTATTCATATCAAACTGCTTCTTCCTACATTCAGGTGCATAATGACCAAATTTTTGACAATACTGAAATGGATATGTGATTTGTCATACCTTTGTCCTTGTCCATGAAATTCAAGAGAATGTATGCCACCTCTTCCTCTTCTACTTGCAAAGAAATTAGAATTTTCTCCTTCTTCATGAGAGTTATATAATCTTCCACCTTCACTGTGATTGTTGATTCTTCCTCTTCCAAATCCCTTTTCCCCTCTATTAGTGATTCTTCCTCCTCTTTTTCCTCTGCTGCCACTAGATTGAACTTGTGATTTAAATGCATTTTCCATGGATGAATCAATTGACCTATTGAGTCTTTGCTCATGGGTTTGTAAAGACCCCATAAACCCATCAATAGAAACTTGAGACAAATATTTAGATTCTTTAATAGCTACAACAATTGGTTCAAATGTAATACGAATCCTCCTCAAAATATTTTCTACAACTTTTTGATCATCCAGATTATCTCCATGAGACTTTATCTGATTTACTATACTCAGTGCACGAGTGAAAAAATCATCAGTTGTCTTAGAATTTGTCTTTTACAAATTCTAAAAATCTCTTCTAAGCATTTGTAGTCTTACCAACTTGAATTTTCTAGTACCTTGATAAGAGTTTTGTAGAGTACCCATTGGACCTTGTAGCTGCTGCAATTCATGGGAAAATTGATTCTTCCATTGCTTGTTGTATTAAAAACAATGCCTTCACATCGTTCTTCGTATTCTCCTTGAGATGATTCTTTTTTGCTTGTGATAAAGTATTATATGTTTCTTGATCTTGTTGCTTTGTAAAACCATTCTCAACCAAGTCCCATAATTCTTGTGAACAAAATAAAGTTTTCATCTTAATGCTCCAATATTCATAATTTTTCCCATTAAATTGTGGAATTTGGGGTTGAGTGAGACTACTGCTACTCACACCCGCCATACTTCAATTAAGTCACAACAAAATATATCACTTTAAAAACACTTTTTGAATACAACTTGGCACAACCAATTGAAACTGAATATATGCCAAAATAATTTTATTTGTCCCAATGACCCAATATCAAAGTTATGATCAAATAATAAAAATAAAGTGGACCATAGGAAACAAGATTGCGCCTGCAAGTCTATAAAGTAACTTTGCATTAATTATATCACCAATAATGTATCAGCTTTAACATATTAAATCTCATGCTTTTGCCTCTTACCTTCAACATTAGCATTACTAAAACAAATTTTGCTCTTCACGATTTTGTTCTTCAATAACCTGTGTTTGCACCTTCACAACCATGCTCAACACTTCCACAACTAGGCTCTAATACCAGTTTGTAGGTAGAGAATGCAAGAGAAAATAACTAAGGCGACAACAAAACTGAAATCTGAGAGAGAAAATATGAGAAAATATGAGAAAATATGAGTTGTTGCCTAGAATTTTATAAAGCAGAGGAATAAGCTACAATATAATGTCCCTGTAAGTAGCACATCTCAAGGCCCAATAAAAACACTCATGAACCCTACATTCCTATACCAATTAGCTCTCTTAATCGATATATATCTAACATATATTTCATTCATCGCTTTCATGAAACTTCCCCCATTAACGCTTCCAAGAACAATCCTACAACGACACATATGTTGAGAGTAAAACTTCGGGAGTCATTCCGATGAGACTTGTGTTGTAATCAAGTCTGGAATCTATGTTGTAATTAGATTCATATCTTCTCCATGACCTTATGTTGTATTAAGGTATGAGACTTGTGTTGTATCAAGTACGAAACTTATGACGTTGTATTAAGTTCACATGACGTTGTATTAAGTTCACATGACATTGTCATATTCAGGAGAAATGATTGTACTAGGATCTTATGGTTAAGATCATGAACTTATGTTAAGGTCTGAGTCTTGTGAGTAATATCAAGATAGTATAATGTGAGTAATATCAAGATAGTAGAATGTGAGTAATATCAAGTCCTACAAATATCCTCATATGATTGACGTGGTAAAGTTGTGAGTAATATCAAGTTAAGACTTGCGAGTAATGTAGAGTCAATAGACTTGTGAGTAATAGTTCTACAAATATCTTCATGTTTTGAGGTGGTATACTTTACTATGTAAATTGGATAAACTATGTGATGTATGGCTAGTCATGTTCAATAGGTGCAACAAGTCTCCTTTAGGGATTAGCTACCCCTAGAGAGATTTACTTTAGCATGCGACTATATGGCCCAAGGTAATACATATGATTATAGGTACGAAACAATTCTTATGGGTATGATATGATATAGAATTTATGAAAACACATATGGACCATGCAGAGATAATTAATATAAGCACATAGATGGAGAGAAAATTCGAATTGCCCATGTTTCCACCAAGTGAAGTCGAATTGATAAGGCACCAGTTGAGTATTAATTATGGTAAACAAGTTTATTTAATTAAGGAATCATCTCCTTAATTTATGCAAGTGGTTGTTGAATATGACACCGATGGAGAAGCACAAGTTTTGTTCAATTACATTCAGTTCTGTTAAGTAATGTTCAGTTACATTCACTAAGTTGTATGCAGTTACACTCAGTTCCATTCATTTGCATGCAGTTCCGTCCAGTTCAGTTAACAACTCAGTGAGAGTTAGTTAATTAAGTGAGGGCACATATATTCTAGTGGGAGATAATTATGGAGTGCTAGCTTGGAACCAAGTCAATGGGGGGCGCATGATTGAATATGTATCAGTGTTCTAAGTGTTAATAAGTTAATGATGCATGAAACCATTCTATTTTTGTTGTATAACCTAATCTGACTTTTTATTAAAGTGTTATGCACTTGGAAAGATCAACACAGTGTTCCATTTGATCTCCTCTCTTTGGTGCTCTCGATGAAAGCAATATGCTATTGTGTTGTAATCATTCTTTGCCACTTATCAATCATACTCTAAGATTGTTTGCTAGGTTTTTTATCCTCCGAATCAATGAGGGTTTTTCCTAGGGTATATCCTATGTTCTATGGTTTGATTTATGTCTTTGGATTATTGATGATATTCATCTGCACTTTTATCGTGGATTAACGTTTTAAAGTTCAATTGTCTTCATATTTTTCTCAATCACTAAAATGGTATCAGAGCAAGGGAGTGAAGGAGCTTAATTTTTCTCTCGCAAGCAAAATCCTACGTGATCTTGAAGTATTGAGCAAAGAGCATAGAGCCATGACATCAATCTACGTCCAACCGGAAGACCAACTTGAAGGTGCTCTCAACTTCAATACATGAAAGGGTGAATTAAAGAGAAACGTAATATGCACCATTTTCATCACTTTTCAAGAGACAAGTTTCATGGAGACACTCTGATCAATCCGTGAGGAATCAGACAAAACGGTTGAAAACCCACTTCCCAAATGGGTTGATTTAGCTAATTCATTAGAATATTTCAAAAATTCATAATTGTTTGAGAGATACGATCATGTATTTGAAGGTGAAATTCTTAGAATTCGTGTTATGGGAATTTTCCCAAAGTGGATGAATTGATGGAATAACCCCATGATACGTGGTTTGGATATTATCATTATTCAATGGATCTTGTGTATAATGAGAGCCTGATAGAGTACTTGATATCTCATCCGAAGAAGAGGATGATCATTGGAAGAAGTTCTCCTTGAAGAAGAGCATTCGCTCCGGGTTACATGGGATCCAATTTCTCCATGCAAAGATTCACTACCTCCTATATGCACTCAAATTTGCAAAGAAATCAAGACCGAGGGACTCCAACAATCTCGACAAGGAATCAGAGATCAAGAGGGAGCATGCAAAATAATAAAATATAAGTACCTAAATTTTCTATTATATGCTATTTAAATCTATATGATTTTGAATGTTTTCATTATAGTCATATAGAGCATGCATGATTGTTTTATAAAATATGAATATAGAGCATGCATGATTGTTCATAATATATGAATATAGAGCATGCAAGATTGTTTTATAAAATATGAATATAGAGCATGCATAATTGTTCATAAGATATGAATATAGAGCATGCATGATTATTTTATAAAATATGAATATAGAGGATGTTGAAATATTGTAAATTCGAAGAATATTCTATTGTATTTTATTATTGTAATTTATTCGGTGATGCATTATTCATTTGTCGGGATGTTATTATTGTATTTGGTCATCATAGAGTCATGAGGTAAAACCTCCCTTGTAAGTCGGGTCGATAGAACCCTCTAGAAAGTAATATTATATT
>LPNX011186000.1:200922-215867 GCA_001517045.1 Pseudotsuga menziesii
AAATTGAATTGAATACTAATGTTATATATATTATCATATTGAATCTTAACATGGTATCAGAGCTAGCCTAAATAGGAAAAATTTCACAAGGTGAAACTCTCTCTCTTCTCTCTTTGGCAAGAGATTAAGGTTTCTGTATAATTTGGAATTTTGGAAATATGACTACATAGAAAGTTGCGCCTCCCTAGGGCACATATATTGAGCCCTAGATTGAAATTTTTGAGTGGGTAGATCTTCAGGAAAGTCAAACCCTAGTTTGACTTTGGACCAGAAAACTGCAGGAAACCATAAAACTGCAGAAACTGTAGATCAAAATTTCGCAAGTCAATTTTGAGAGGTGAAAAATTGGAATCTACAAAAACCAATTATACCAGTCAGTTTGCCTCATTCAAGTGCATCTCCTGGTAAGGTTAGTTTTGCATTTTGATAAATTTCATTTTTTTGTGACCTTGTGGATAAGATGGCCCCATGCACTAATCTTGAGGATAAGATAGAGGGCATATAGAATTTAGGTGCATGGAAATATAGGATTGGCCTCATTCTTTAAGATAATGATCTTTCCAAATACATCAAGGAAGAAGTTGCAAAACTTGAAGAGGATGAAGCTAAGGAGAAGCACAAGAAGGACCTGATTAGGGAAATGAGGATCATTATTGATTCTATCAAAGACCACTTGATTTCTCAAGTGTCATCAAAGAATACCTCGAAGGATATGTATGATGCCCTACATATAATGTATGAAGGAAGGAACATCAATATAAAGATGAATTTGAGAACTCAATTGAATAGTACCAAGAAGAATCCATCCAAGTCTACCTCACAAGAGTCTCTCAGTTCAAAGAGCAACTAGAGTCCATTGGAGACTCCCTTGATGAAGATGATATAGTTATGACTGCTCTCAATGGTCTCACTAGACCTTGGGATTCATTCATACAGACTATGTGTGCTAGAAAGGAAAACATGAAATTTGACATTGTATGGGAAGATTGCATCCAAGAAGAGGCTAGAGTATCCAATAGAGAAGCTCTACTTAAATACTAATATCAAGCCCTAGCCACCCATACCAAGAGAGAAATAAGTCAATATAACTTCAAGAAGGAAATCCACAAGGAGTCTCAACCTCCCAAGAAGTTCCAAATGACAAGAGGAAACAATCCAAGAAGAAACTACTCCAACTTTCAATGTTTCAATTGTGACAAGCTAGGACACATTGCCAGAAATTGTCCATTGAAGAAAGAAGAATACAAGAAGAGGAACAAAAACAAAAGATATCATGCACACCTAGTTGAAGATGAAGATGAAGAAGAATAGGAAGAAGGACCTCAAAGAAAACAATCAAAAGAAGAATATGCATAAGAGTATCTATTATTCTCTGCACTCTCTGGGTCTGTGATACCTAGAGAAGATACATGGCTTATTGATAGTGGTGCTTCAAAGCACATGACAGGACAAAATAAAACTATGTCAAAACTTGAAGAGAAGAACTCTCCTCAAAAGGTATCATTAGGAGATGACTATCAATATCCTATCAAAGGAATTGGTGAAGTAAGCTACAAGCCTGATTCTGGAACCCCCATGAAGATGAAGGAAGTCTTATATGTATCAGGTTTGAAGAAGAACTTACTTTCTATCTCATCATTAAATAAGAAAGGATATAGGGTTACATTCATATATGGACAAGTACTTATGTGGCCCAAGGGAAAATCAATTCAAGATGCAGTTGTCATTGGTGAAGAAGAAGGAGGCTTATATAAACTCAAGGGACAATAAGAAACAACCCTTGTTCATGAGACCATTATCCCAATTGAATTATGGCATAGGAGGCTTTCTCACATCAACTACAAAGCACTACCCCATGTGAGAAAAGTAGTGACGAGTTTACCATATTTGAAGATCGATCATGGAGGCATTTGCAAATGATGTGTCAAAGGAAAGAATATCAAGAATCCATTTTCGAAGAGTGAGACAAAGACTAAAGGTATGTTGGAATTATTCCATTCAGATGTATGTGGTCCAATTCCCTCCACATATTTGAGTGATTATGAATATTATGTTACATTTATTGACATGGATATATTTCTTGAAAGGAAAGGATATAGTATTTGGAAAAGTCAAGGAAGTCAAAGCCTTAATAAAGAATCATTTAGAAAGAAGAATCAAGACACTCAAAACAGACAATGGTGGAGAATATGCTTCAAAATATTTTGAAGCCTTTTGTAAAGAAGCTGGAATCAAGAGGGAACTAACTACTCCCTACAATCCTCAACAGAATGATGTTGATGAAAGAAAGAATAGGAAAATTATGGAAGCAATGAAGACAATGATACATGATCAAGAACTTCCAATATATCTATGGGTTGAAGCAACAAGGATGACAAATTTATGTACATAATAGATTATCCTATAGTTCCCTTGGATTCAAGACTCCAGAAGAAATGTTCTTAGGAAAGAAGCCTGAAGTGAGCCACCTCAAGATATTTGGACCCTAGGACACAAAAAATTGGCCTCTAATATCATGCCACATCTAAAGTTATTTGTTAATTTAAATTGGTAAATCCAATTGGATCCCTTACGTATTTTGTGAATATTGGACGTTATATTTGTTTTACAATGAATATTTGAGTCAATTTATGGTTGAACCAATGCAAATACACTAGGAAGTTTTCAAACACATGCTCATATATCTGAAGGGAAAATTTGTTATGGCATGAGGTACATGGGATATGGAGAATTGTTCTTCCATGGATTTAGAGATTGTATTGGGAAAGAGATGAAAACACACAAGAAATATTAATTTGGGTTACTTCTTCATCTTGGGATTAGGGATAATTTCCTAGTTTAATAGGAAGCAGGTGACAATTGCTCTTAGTTCAAATAAAGAAGAGTACATGGAAGTGTCACAATCATGCTATGGGGCCATCAATCTTCAAAAGTGATTGCGAAGTTGATCAATCATACATTGGCGTCCACTATTATGTACTATGATAATTAGATCTGCATCAAGCTCTTTGAGAATCCAATGTTTTGTGATTGCTCCAAGCACATTGATATCCCATACCATTTCCTAAGAGATATTGTTCTTGATTACGTTCCAATTGATTTGAGGGTTGTTGTCATTCTAACAAAAGCCTTTGTAAAGGGTAGGGGGTTTAGATTCTAAGGGATTGGTGGAGAACATACTCCTCACAAAGACATAGAGTGTGATAGTTTTTGGTTGCTTTGAGTTGTTCTCCTAGGAATATGACACATGAATGTTGAAGAGGATTCATTATAGGATGGGTATGCTAGGTGGGAGAGATTCCCTTACACTCCTATGGAATATTTCTTACACTTATGATGCTTGGTATCTTCTATTTTTTGTCAATGTAAGGTTACGAAAGTTATGAAATTTATGGAAAATTTCTCTTACACATTATGATGCATTTATGACCAAAGTTATCCATTCTAAGTAGGGAGCATCCCCTTAGATAAAAAATGTTACATGTAGTGGATGATTCCTTTCATGAAGACTATTATATTAGACATTAATTTTATAGCCACTCTTCCCTTTCTTGTCAATTTTCACTAAGGGGGGTGCAGAAGACTAGTTAGGATTATATATAGTCATGAAATTTAGTAGAGTGATTCCACCAAGAGAATGCATAGGGATTGTGAGAAGCCAAGGTAGTCTCTTGAGGACAATAATGTAAATTTTATATTGTTGCATGAGAATATAGTGATTGTTGTTTCAAAATTCTATTCACTATCCACTCTATTCATGTTACTAATTTATAAGACCTCCTCTCTATTTGTTTCTAGGGATGATCTCATATTCAAATATGTGATGTCTACACCCTTGAGTTCACCATTCAACAATTTGTTTATGCATATTTGAAATTTTGATTGGTATTTCTCATCTTCCTATTTTGTTGCAACTTAATTCTATAAGTGAAAATATTTATATCATGATGATGTAGCATTGCAAAACTCTTATTATACATATTGGACTATAAAATAATGCCATAAATGGAGACTTTAATAATTAACCCCCATTTATTCCATCCACATCAAGTATACATTACATAATTTTTGCACGACCATTTATTAAGTTAGGGAAACAATAATGGAATTACATAAATACAAATCTACTTAGAAAATAATACACAAATAATTACAAACCCCAAGAGGTTAGCTCAACAAGTTATTGCTAAGAGTGTTGGTAATTTGGATAGTTTTTGAAGAACACACAAGCAATATTGAGAGGAGGGGTGAATCGGTATTGCACACTTTAGTCACTTTATCCTTTAAGCTTTAGTTAATCATATGTTTCTAACCAGTACCAATATTATGTCCTTCTACTAAGAAAATATCATCATAACCATATTAATAAAATATATCCAAGAGACAAGAGACACAATAATTTTTACATGGAAAAAGAAAAAATGGAAAAACCACGAAATACATAACTCATATATGCATAAGTATTGCATTCAATAGGTGCTCCAACACCTGAAGAGGATCCAACCTCTGTGTTTTATTAGTTGAGCTGAAAGGGTTCTACAACACCCTAAGAAAGCTACAACTTTCCAAAGGACAAAAGTGTCCTTCCCCTGCTCCACCCTACTGCTGGCATTGATGTTGTCATGTTGTCATTGATGGAAACAAGCATGTGGCTCAAGTGTATTATCATATCGAATAAATTTTGATGGGTCACCAAGCCAGTTTAAAGAAGTACATTCATACCTCTAACTTGGTATTGTAAAAAGTGAATGGAAGCCCTTAGATTTTCAAGTGGTCCTTAATCAATTGTGGTGTATCCCGAGGGTATTTGATGAATTGACAAGAAACCCTTGAATAGATATATACCTTGGGGCTCGAGGTCCACTTATGTCTTTATGACTAAGTTTGAATATTGACTAAGTGGGGTAGAATCCCCATGAATGGGCTTGTAGCCCCTCCAACTTGGAGTTGAAAATGAATGAAGATGCTAAGGTTGGGTAAGTGGGACTGATATCTTTTAGCGTTTGAACAAGAAGCCCTTATGATGTGGATAAGTATCCAAATGTATTCATGAAGACACAAGCAGTTGTTTCCTAGTAACAAGCTCAGGATTAATGGACTTGATATTGTGGATTTCGATCATGTATGTGGGTAGCCATGCAAGTTTCTTGAAATGGTCATGTATGGACCCCTGTAGCCTAGCTTTTAAAAGACGATCAATTTTTTTTTTAGTTAAAACAAAAAAATGAAAAGAAATAAAAAGCGTTGATGTTTGTAAGAGTGGGATTTGTATCCCCTCCTTAATGGGTGTTTTAGCCCATAAAAATGGTTGGTTAAAAATTCAAAATCTTATTTATAAAAGAATTGGTTAAAAATCAAACCAAGTCAACCTATAAGTGGACCAAATATTTCCTTAATGGATGGACCAGTTTGATGTATAAATAAGGTCACATTTAGACTATTTGTGATATACATTATGATGTGAATATCCGAGGCAAGAGAACGAGAACGAAGCTGACTATAGTAGAGGATACCCATGTGACAAACCAAGGAATATTTCAGGTCCAAGTTTAAGAGCAGGAGAATGTGATGGTTTCCTCAATCCATCCACAGACCATACTTGTGTTTTTGGGTTCTATCTTAAAGCATTGAAATACAAATAGTACGAGGTTTCAAAGTTTGATATTAGTTCGAGGATATCCTATCAAGATTGAAATAGTCCAAGGTCATCACAACATTTCTAGGGCATCATCAGATCAGTGGCAACCCAGGTGCTTTTATATAAGGCATGCCATTATCCACTATTGATCAGGGCTTAATGTTTTAAGATTAGAGCTTGCATAAAGTTTGAGGATCAACCTCAAGGATGATGTTGATATATTGAAAAGAGTATGGTTGAAGGAGTTTTAAGATTCAAAAGAAATTTGTATTACAATCAATTGATGGTATGAAAAACATGTGGTAAGTAAATATTTTTATAAGGGTGGTAGGGTGGAGCAGGGGAAGGACATTTTTGTCCTTTGGTAGGTTGTCATTTGCCTAGGGTGTTGTAGCACCCTTTCATCTTAGTTAATAAAAAATAGGGGTTGGATCCTATTTAGGTGTTGGAGCACCTCTTGAATGCAATACTTATGCATATATGAGTTATAAGCATTTCATGGTTTTTCCCCATACAAATTCTTGTGTCTTTTATCTCTTAGATATATTTGATTAATATTGTTATGATGATATTTGCTTAATAGAAAAGCTTAAGATTGGTACTGGTTAGAGACATATGGTTAATTAAAGTTTAAAGGATAAAATGACTAAAGTCTGTAATACTGATTCACCCCCCCCCCCCCCCTCTCTTAGTATTGCATGTGTGTTCTTCATTTGGTATAAGAGCCAAGGGCCTTCTCTAAATTTCAGATCAACTTGAAGGTGATCCTAAGAGAACACATAACGACATCTATCAAGATCAGAGAGATTCTAAAGTTTGATGGGACAAAATACACTTTTTGGAGCAAGGGAATGAAAGCATATCTAATTTCGTTAGGGTTTGATGTTTGGGCTAGTGTTATTGATGGCTATGTGATGCCAAAAACTGCTCCATCCACTCTTGAGGCTAAGAAGGCCTATGAAAATAATTTCACTACATTAAATTCTATTTTGGGAGGTTTGCAAAACTCATAATTTGTTAAGGTTATGAACTATGATACAACAAAAGAAGTTTGGGAGAAACTATAAAGTTCCTACAAAGGATATTCCAAAGTTCAACAAGCAAAGCTACAAACCTATAGGGCACAATTTGAGGTCTTGAAAATGATGGAATATTAGAATACCACAACTTATCTTCAACGGGTCGAAGAAGTAGTCAGCACTATGAAAGCACTTAGTGAAGAAATTGAAGAACAAGAGGAATTGGTTGGTACAAAGGTAAGATCCCATTAAAGTGTTTTAACTATGGAAAAATTGGTCATTTTGCAACCAAGTGTCTCCACAAGGAAGGGATTCCAAATTGAAGCAAAGTTCAACCTAAGGAGCACACGATGAAGAAGCAAAATCTCTATTCTAAGGTTGATGAAGAATCAATCATTGATGATGATAAAGAGAATTCAAACATTGACAGTGTTGAAAAATAACTTTGAAGGTCCTCACTCATATTTTTTGGTGTGGATGTGATGAGGAGGACTTAGACTTTGTCCTTCGTATATTTATGTATAAAGTGAATTATATATAAATAAAGTAATGCTTTGTACTTTATAGAATGGGTCTCACTTAAGTGATTATTTAATAATTAAAGTGAATTAATTTTTAAAAGTGAGTGCAATAAATGATGACCCTAGATTTTGTAAAAGTATCTCAATCCTAGATTAGGTGGTTAATATAGGTAGTTACAATTTTTAAAGTATAAAACAAAGAGAGTGAGGACAATTTGAATACACACCATTAATGAAGAGAGAGTAAGAAGAGAAGTGAAGAGAGAGAAGAGATACCCTAGAGCAGTGGCACGATTCCCAAGGCAAGGAGCAACACACTTTCCAAGGCATCCAAAAGGGCCATACAACAACATAATGACAATCGTACAACAAAAAGTGTGGGCGCATTTCCTAAGGTAGTGTCATTTTGAAAACCGACAGGCCATACAACAACATTAAATTTTGGCACGATTTCTGAGGCAGTAAAGTACAACAGAAAAGTACAATCATACAACACGTGTGGGGGTCGTACAACAAGTCGTGCAACTATTAATTGGCATGAATTTCAAGGTATTTTTTTTGTTTCTCTAGTCCGGGTTAATTCTATCAATGAGGGTTGAAGAAATTAAATTCAGTGTTGATGAGACATTTTTGAGTATTCTTCTTAATAAAAATTTCTTCTTCTAGGGTTTTCCTCAGGGTTGGGGTTTTTCCCGGTCTTTTGATAAAAAATATCTATGTCTCATGTGTTTTATTGGTACTTTAGTGTTTGAAAAGATCTTGAAATGGTGGTTTTTATTTTAAGTTCATGAGTAATTTTTAATAAAAAACCCTATATATTCAAGTGTTTGACATAATGTGTGAAAGGAAATTTTCATGTTAATGTCAATTATTTTCTTCATGGTATCAGAGTTGTACTGAAGTAGGGTTCAAGATTGTGATTCACATTTAGAAATTATGTCGTCTTTCAGTTAATATCTGTTGTAAGTAATTTCCAATGATGAGCATACGGTATGAGGATAGATTGGATGGTGTATCCAACTATCTTCCATGGAAAGTAAGGATTATTGTCGTATTAAAAGAATGGAAGATATGGAGTTTTACTAACACCAATATGACCAAGCCTATAGACCAAGATGCATTAGATGAGTTTGAAGCCCTTGAATCCAGGTAATAAAGAGTGATCCTAGATGGAGTGAAAGATCATCTCATTCCACATTTAGTAGAGAAGAAAACTTCTAAAGACATGTGGGATACACTGAACCAGTTATTTGAAGCCAAGAATGAGAGCCATAAGATGGCACTAAAGGAAAAGCTACACAATGCCAAGATGAACATAAATGATGGGGTGGCCTCCTACTTAACTCATGTAGCGCAAGTCAAGGATGAGTTAGCAGTTGTAGGAGATATTGTCCCTGACTAAGATTTGGTGAGGATAGCCATGAAGGGTTTCACCGAGAAGTGTGATGTATTTGTGAAGTGCATTGTAGGTAAAGAAAAACTTCCCAATTGGTCCAGATTATGGAATGAATTTACTCAGGAGGATATTCAAGAAGGGTCTCTGGGTAGTCATGTTAGTGAAGAAGTGGAGCAGAATGTGGCACTTGCAACAAAAGCTAACAAGAAGAAGAAAGAAATCAGTCAGGTCAAATGTTACTAGTGTGGTCAGATGGGACATTATGCCTCTAAGTTTTCTGAGAAGAAGAAATAGAAGACATAGAAAGACATGGTAGCATCTGCAACAATAGAAGACTATGCAATGAAGTTTGAACAAGAGTTTTCTCTTGTCTCTATTGATTCCACTATAGGAAGCTCTGTTTTTTAGAATGTCTGGGTTGTTGACAGTGGTGCAACTAGACACATGACTAGAATCTATGATATCTTTCATATTATCACGGAGTTGGGGCCAGGACACTATATTCAGACAAACATTTACGGTCCACAAGTGGCGATCTGCGGAGTTGGAGTAGTCAGGTTCCAACTAGACCTTGGTGAGATCTTAAAGATACACAAAGTGCTTTTTGTACCTGGGATGAGAGTTAACAAAATATCAGTATCATCCTTTGAGGATGAAGGTTATGGGATGATGGTGAGGTCTGGTCATGTTTTCCTGTATCAGAGAGATGATCCAGTTGGTACTACCATTTTGTTAGGAGATCACATGGACATGATCTGTGTTTTGAGAGGGCACATTGTACATCTAGGAGTAGGTGGGTGGTTGTCAGAGTCAGAGGATGAGGCGAGAGTTGCATCTGATGTGCATGGTTATGATGAGGAGAGTGATTCTCTCTAGAAAATTGGAATGAGACTCAACCAGTCTAGTGATGGTGTAGATGAGCAGGTGGATGAGGCTCAAATCGAGTCTCAGGATTCATATTTCCAATATGGAGTTGAGCACTTGTATTCGAGAGAGATTCCAGAGCAGGAGGGAGCTATTTCAGGAGTCAGAGATGGATATGGTGTTATGGACCTTCCTCATTAGGAGGGAGTGTTGAAAAATAACTATGAAGATCCTTACTCATATTTTTTTGGTGTGGATGTGATGAGGAGAACTTAGACTTTGTCCTTTGTATATTTATGTATAAAGTAAATTATATATAAATAAAGTAATGTTTTGTACTTTATAGAATGGGTCTCACTTAAGTGATTATTTAATAATTAAAGTGAATTAATTATTAAAAGTGAGTGCATTAAATGGTGACCCTAGATTTTGTAAAAGTATCTCAACCCTATATTAGGTGGTTAAGATAGGTAATTACAATTTTTAATGTATAAAACAAAGAGAGAGAGGACAAATTGAAGACACGCCATTAATGAAGAGAGAGGAAGAAGAGAAGTGAAGAGAGATAAGAGATACCCTAGAGAAGTGGCACGATTCCCAAGGAAAGGAAAAACACATTTTCAAGGTATCCATAAGGGTCATACAATAACATGTGTGGGCACATTTCGTAAGGAAGCATTGCTTTAGAGACTGACATTCAGTACAACAACATTAAATTTTGACACATGTGGCACGATTTTCGAGGCAATACAACAAAAAAGTACAACTGTACAACATGTATGGGAGGTGTATAAATATTAATTCGCATGAATTTCAAGGTATTTTATTTGCTTCTCTATTTTGGATTAATTTTGTCAGTGAGAGTTGAAGAACTTAAATTCAGTGTGGATGAAAATTTTCTAAGTATTCTTCTTCTAGGGTTTTTCCTAGAGTTGGGTTTTTTCCCAACATTTTGACCAAAAATACCCGTGTCTCATGTGTTTGATTGATACTTTAGTGTTTGAGAAGATCTTGAAATGGTGTTTTTTATTTTAATTTTATGAGTAATTTTTAATAAAAAACTCTAGATATTCAGGTGTTTGATAGAATGCGTGAATGGAAATTTTCATGTTAATGTCAATTATTTTCTTCAGACAAAAATGAGATCTTGTTTATAGCTATGGAAGATCATCATGAAGAAGAGCCAATCAAAGATAATGAAGAAGAAGATGTTGTAGAACTTGAAGCCGAGCTAGTATCAATCCTAGAAGAAATTGAGAATTTAAGGGAAATTAGTGACTGACAAAGAAAGGAATATGTTGTAGCAAAAGGAGAACCTCTCAAAGAGATGAAAGAAAAATTGAAAAGGAAATATATACAAATCAGTGCACTGAGAGAACGTTTGGAACAATCAAGCTTCTTTAATAGAAAATTTGAGAAAAGATCAAAGGACTTGAACAAATTGATTTTCCAACAAAGAAGTGTTGGTTACAAAAGAGGAATTATATTTGGAAGTATAAAGGCTGATTGTTCCAAGGATCAAGAAATCAGAGGCTTGAAAGAAAGACATCTAAAACATAAGGCTGATTTGGGTAAAGTCAAACAGTCATTACAAGAAGCTTTCAAACTATTCCTAGAAAGCAAAACGGAAAGTGAGGTTTTGATCAGTGAAGTTGTCAGTTTAAGAGACATAGAAGCAAACACTTCTTTTCCTCAAAATTATCTTGATACAATTAAGAATATTGATACACCAAGGAAGTTTCATCCTGCTCCAAAACATATGCCGAGGAATTCTCCCATGTCTTTCATGAATAGTTAAGATTCTTCTCGAAGAAATAGGTATCCCAAGATATCGTATGGGGACTGCTGTCCTTGTTACAACTTTGGTCACAAAGAAATAGATTTGTCATCCATAGGGAGAAATTTCAAAAGTAAATCAATTCAAATTCAAGGAAACACTACAAGAGGTATGATTACACAAACAAGAATTATTTTTCAGTCCTTAATGAATATATTGTTGAATGTACAAAGTGCAATAATTTTGGACATCTAGCACATGAGTGTTGGTTGAAGGAATCGCCTCATGAAACAAAGGAAGAAACTCATAATATTTGTAGTCTATCCTTGTACACTCAAGAAAAGGATGATCATTGGTTCATTGACAGTGGATGCACCAGACATATGACTGGTGACAATTTTTTTTTATCTCCTTAACTACATGCAAAGGAAGAGAAGTATCCTTGGCGATGATGAATCAACAAGAATTGTAGGAAAGGGTACAACTACCTTAAAGGGAAATGTAAATTATTAGAATGTCCTATATGTGGAAGCATTAAAACATGATCTGTTGAGTGTTGGGAAGATTCATGATGCATATTATAATATCCATTTCTTTGCTCATGAATTTATGATCCAAAATAATGGGTCAAGAAAGGTGATCAGTAAATGTGCAAGAACTCAAGGCAATCTCTATATCCTAGAATAAATACAAGGAGAAAAATATTACCTCAGTTGTGGGGATAAAAATTGGCTATGGAACAAAAGGATGGGACATTTGAATTTTGACAATCTTGTCAATATCAGTAAAATAGAGGTAGTTAGAAGACTTCCCAAGCTGACAAAACCTATCAGTTTGTGTGAATCTTGTCAACATGGAAATAAAGTAAGGAAAATTTCAAAAGACAAGAACAACATTCTACTTCAGAACCTTTAGAGGTAGCTAGAAGACTTCCCAAGTTGACAAAACCTATCAGTTTGTGTGAATCTTGTCAACATGGAAATAAAGTAAGGGAAAATTTCAAAAGAAAAGAACAACATTCTACTTCAGAACCTTTAGAGGTCGTTCACACAGATTTATGTGGGCTAGCCAGAGTTTGATCCTTACAAGGAGAAATATATTTCATGTTACTAATTGATTATTACACTAGAATGGTATGGGTAACCTTTCTTAAGAAGAAGTCATAGGCTTTTTACAAATTCAAGGTTTTTAAGGAATTAGTAGAAAACAAGAGTGGTTACAAGATCAAATGCCTGAGATCTGATAATGGAGGTGCATTTATATCTATAGAATTCAATCAATTTTGTGAAACCCATGGAATTCGTAGACAATTTTGTGTTGCAAAAACTCCACAACAAAATGGAGTCTTAGAGAGAAAGAACAAGAATGTCCAAGAAACCGCAAGAACCATGTTGTTGGAAGCCAATATTGTCGAGCCTGGAGAGAATCTATATCTACAACTGTATACATCATAAATAGAGCTTAGTTAAGGGTAAGAAACACAAAGACACCTTATGAAATTTGGAAGGGTAGACCAACTTCAGTAGGATATTTCAAGGTATTCGGTAGCAAATGTTACATTAAGAGCAACGATGACAACCTTGGGAAGTTTAACTCCAGAACTAATGAGGCAATATTTCTTGGCTACTCTATAAGCGAGAAGGCATATAAATTCTATAACAAGAGGTTGAAAAAATTTGTCAAGAGTACAAATGTTAAAGTAGATGAAGGACTAACCATAAGCTACAAAGATCTAAGTGAAATAGAAGTAGAAGACATTGTCAATCAAGAAGGATACTTGATAAAAGAAAAGGAATAAAGTCAAGAAGAAGGACAAAACAATGATGGGACTAAGTCAGATTCCACAACAATAGAAATAAGACTGATATCTAAGGAACCTTCAGTTAAGTCTATCAAAAGGGACCATCTTGATAATTATATTATAAGAGATATTGAAAATGGAATGCAACTAAGGAAAAAACCAAGAAGAAGGGATCTTGATTTGATTTCAACTATTAAACCCCAAATTTTTTTTGAAGCACATGGAGATGAGTCATGGGATAGGACCGTGAGTGATGAACTTAAACAAATTGAAAAAATTAGAACTTGGGAATTGGGTCCTAGACCCAAAGCCAAAAATGTGATTGGTACCAAGTGGGTGTTCAAGAATAAAATGAATGAGGAAGGAAATATTCTCATAAACAAAGCTATACTTGTATGTAAAGGTTATGCTCAAGTTGAAGGAATATATTTTGATGAGACATTTGCACCAATAGCTCAGATGGAATCCATTAGAATGTTCCTTTCTTTCTCCTATTTCAAGAACTTCAAGGTCTATCAAATGGATGTCAAGTATGCATTTCTAAATGGAGACCTAACTAAGGAGGTTTACATCGAACAACTAGAAGGATTTAAGGTCACTGGGAAAGAAGACTTCGTTTGGAAGTTGAAGAAAGCCTTGTATGGCCTAAAATAAGCACCTAGGGCTTTGTTTGCATGACTTGACAAGTATCTCATAAATCAAGGATTCAAAAGGGGCAGTGCAAATAGTAATATCTACTTCAAGGTTGAAGAAAATGGGTTGCTTCTCATAGTTGTCTATGTTGATGACATCATATTTGGTAGTACTAATGATGGAATTAGTCACAAGTTTGCAAAATGTATGTCCAAGGAATTCAAAATGTCAATGATTGGAGAATTATCCTTCTTCCTTGTCCTTCAAATCAATTAGTCAAAACAAAGAATTTTCTTCACTGATTCCAAATATTTGAAATAGATACTGAAAAAGTTTGGTATGGCTGATAGTGCACCAGTTAGTACTCCAATGAATACCTCTTGTAACCTTATCAAAGATGATCAGTCTACTCCCGTGGATACAACCCGATAGAGATCAATGATTGGAAATCTATTGTATTTAACAACCACTATACCTGCTATCATGCATGTAGTAGGAACAATGGTGGGAATATTCCAGTCATCTCCAAAAGAAACTCATGTAACAACCATAAAGATGATTTTTAGATGCTTAAGGGGCACATCCGAGTTTGAACTATGGTATCCAAAATCCCAAAAAATTGACCTAATTGCTTACACTGCTGTTGATTGGGCAAGTAGTTTGAATGACAGGAAACATATTAGTGGACACTTTTTCTTCTTGGGTGAATCTTAGTAGCATGGACAAGTCGAAAAAAATCATGGCATATCACTCTCCACAGTCGAAGAAGAATACATAGCAACAACTAACTGTTGCACTCGACTCTTGTGGATGAAGTAGGTATTGGAAGAAATGAAGATCAAGTATGATCATCCTATTCCCATTTACTATGAAAATACAAGTGCTATTAGCATAGAAAAAAAATCTAGTTATGCATTCCAAAACCAAACATATTCCTGTCAAGTACCATTTCTTGAGGGAACAAGTCAATGATCACATTGCCAAACTAGCATATGTGAACACTTAAAAACAACTTGCAGATATCTTCACCAAGCCTATGCCAAAGGATTCCTTAGAATAGCTCAAACAACATTTGGGAGTGGTCTCCCCTCCCAATCAGGTGTTCTATTTCTCTTCTTGTGAGTGGGTGTTGTGTAGGATGGGCACCCAAGGCAGTTACAAGATTAGATAAGGTCCTCATTGTAACAAACTTAAATAATAACAAGAAACAGTATATATATATATATATATATGTATATATATATATATATATATGTATATATATATATATATGTATATATATATATATATATATGT
>LPNX011186000.1:216845-245732 GCA_001517045.1 Pseudotsuga menziesii
CTTGTAATCTTTTATCATCATTCATCTTTAATATTTATTTAATATTTCCAATATGGAATTATTTTCCATGGTTGATTATTCAACTGAGTAATCATTGTTGGTTAAAATGTGAATCATGTGGGTTTAGAAGTCTTTGTTTGCTTCACTCATGATCTTCAGTGAAGCCTGACGAAGTCCTCAAATCGTTAAAAAGCAGATGATGGCTATGTAAGAACAGAACTTGGTTCAACAATCAACAGCCATCATTTATGTTTCACCATTGAAGAATCCAAGACATAAATGAGATTTGAAGAATGGGTTACCTTTGATAATCTAGGAGACACACATTAAGAAGATGGCCTACAACCATATCTAATTGGGATATGAATTTGAAGATGGCTTATATTTATCATTTCAATTCATTTCTAATTGAACCTTGATAGATCTTCTCTGTATAATACTAGTTCTTGAAGATCTGAATACAAACAACTCATAGGAACAAGGTGAATTGTATGATAAACTTGCACAAGCTTCATATATGAAAAAGCAAAACAAGTACTTAGTAGAGCTTATCAATCCTTGTCTATTTGATAAGAGGAGTCTTGGTTCCATTTTCAACATTTAGTCTTCCTCAATATGAGCTTTGTCATTTATGTCAAAGGGGGACAATGGGTACTACAAAAAATAATGAGAAGACAAATAAGTCTAATAATGATCTTGACAGGGGGAGATTCATCTACAAACAACTCATCTACAATAGTATGTTGACAAGGGAAGCTACACTTGAGGGGGAGCATGGTTAATCATGCTCTGTTTTTACTTGAGTTGTGATTAATTCCAAAGGGGAATATTGTTGGCATTGATGTTGTCATGTTGTCATTTATGGAAACAAGCATGTGGCTTAAGTGTATGATTGTATTAGATAAAGTTTGATGGGTCACCAAGCCATTTTAAAGAAGTATATTTATACCTCTAGCTTGGGCTTGTAAAAAATGAATGGAAGTCCTTAGACTTTCAAGTAACCCTCAATCAATTGTGGTGTAGCTCAAGGGTATTTGATGAAGTGACAAGCAACCCTTGAATAGATATCTACATTGGGGAAGGGTCCACTTATGTCTTTATGATTAAGTGTGAATATTGACAAATGGGGTAGCAACCCCATGAATGGGCTTGTATCCCCTCCAGCTTGTAGTTGAAAATGAATGAAAACCTTAAGGTTGGGGAAGTGGGACGACCCTTAGCATTTGAACAAGAATCCCTTATGACGTGGATAAGTATCCAAATGTATTCATGAAGACATAAGAAGCTCTTGTATGGTAACAAGATCATGATTAATGGATCTTATATTGTGGAGTTCAGTCATGTATGTGGGAAGCCATGCAAGTTTCTTGAAATGGTCTTGTATCGACCCTTGTAGTGCAACTTTTAAAAGACAAACAAATTGGTCATTTTAGTTAAAACAAAAAATAAAAGGAAATAAAAAGGCCTTACATTTGTAATAGAGGTATTTGTAGCCCCTCATTGATGGGTGTTGTATCCCATAAAAATGTTTGGTAAATTCAAAATATTATTTATAAAAGAATTGGTTAAAAATCAAACCAAGTCGACCTATAAGTTGATCAAAGATTTCCTTAATGGATGGACTAGACGGTTGTATAAATAAGGGTGCATTTAGAATATTTTTGATATGCAATATGATGCGAATATCTAAGGCAAGAGAAGCAGGTATAAGTTGACTGTAGAAGAGGATACCCATGATACATACCAAGGAATGATTCAGGTTCAATTTTTAGAGTAGGAGAATGCAAAGGTTTCCTCAGTCCATCCACAAATCTGACTTGTGTTTTCAGGGTCTATCTTAAGGCATCGAAGTTTGATATCAGTATGAGGATATCCTACCAGGATTACAATAGTACACGTTCATCACAACAATTCTAGGGAATCATCAAATCGGTGACAACCCAAGTGCTTTTATATAAGGTATGCCATTATCCACTATTGATTAGGGATTAATTTTTGAAGCTTGGAGTTTGCATATAGTTTGAGGATCAGCCTCAAGCATGTTATTGATCTACTGAATAAAGTATGGTTGAAGGAGTTTTAAGACTTAGAAGGAATTTGTATTACAATCAGTTGATGATATGACAAACTTGTGGTAAGTAAATATTTTTATAAGGGTGGTAGGTGTTAGACATGATTACCGTTAGACCAAAACCTGTAGGTGTTAATCTCTGCCACAATCACCGAATTTAGGATCTCAAGACGCGGTTAGTCCATGTCACGAAACTCACAAGGAGCGCTAAGAACAATGTCCAACAATTTTGTGTCAACATGTGCCCAATTTGAATCCTCTAGGATATGCGCACTAGTATTTGATGACTAGTTTACTAGAGAGGCCATCATTGAAAGTAGGGAAGCATCTCTTAGGTTTCCTCGCTTAAGAAAAAAACATATACAATAAATATGAAAAGAAAAGAATATAATTAATTAAACATAATCTTAAAAACAAATAAATAATAAATTTTATATGAAAGATATAAACATTAAAAAAATGAATATAGGAAACAATATTTTTTTTTTAATTTTTAATTTTTAGAAAGAAAGTGGTGGATTGATCATGATTATTGTTTAATAAATTTTTTATTTAAGAATGGTGAAAATTTTTATAAATCTAAAAACTAACATCAACAAAAATGCAAAATTATGTTTTTATAGATAACAAAAAAAAAGCATTATCTACATCTAAAAATTATTTAAAAAAAATGACTACTGATACATAACTTTTAAATAATTTTATACATTTATATTAGAATGCATGTAAATAAGTATAATAAAATTTACATATTTTTATTAGGAAGAAATATAATATAAACTATAAATTTAATTAAGCTTGTCAAATGGATTATAAATTTAACTTCTTGACATTTGCATTTTAAAAATTTCCTATAAATAAATAAATATTTAAAGTGATTACATTTATTGAAATGGTTATATTTAAAATGATAAATAAATTCTTTGTATTTATTGTATTGGTAGACTGATTGATTTTATAAAACTATATAAATTATTGTTAATTTAACTTCACATTTTTTCAAAGATACATATTTAATATGCCCTTTCAAACCCAACCATAAGGATTGATAATATGTGGTAGTTTCCTAATCCTATCCACATACAATTTTGGATTGAGTGCTAAAAACACTATTTTAAGTGAGGCATTCATTTGATGCCACCTTGATCAACTAGATTTGTTTGAAATGAACTCTATATTTGAAGGCATCCATAAGCATATCTCTCTTAGGAATAAAATATATTCTTTTTTCATTGCATTGTAAATGGCTTCATACATTTCTTTAAATCTAGGGAACCAATAATTGCATATAAAATCACTTTCATTGTTAATATGCATGGTATGTAACGAAAAAAACAAGACACTACAAAAAATTACATAGAAAACTGCTTCTAATGTCGATATGCATGGTGTAACTTACGAAAAGACAAGGCACTATAGATATTAAATATCCATCTTTCACAAACACCATTATGCTTGCCTTATCCTATATGATTTTGATCACAAGGTGTAGCAATAATTTCTTGGGATCAACTTTTCAAGACCTTGTTGCTTTTGGTTGACTCAAAGGAAGCTACCTTTCTTCCATAGCACTCTCAATGTACACTCTTTTGATTTCGTTCAAGTTTTGACTTTGGCAATTTGGCCTTTGATATCCTTCCCCTCACTAATGGCTAGAATGAGAATGCCTCATTTAATTTGCATGCTTTCTTGCAAGTTGAAAATGACTATTCAAATGCTACTCGTCAAACTTTCATGTACGTTTTAATGCTTGAGGATACATGTTTCCTCATCGTTTGGGTTAGCATATGATGTTTATTGAATTTTAGTGGACTAATATAATTAGGGTTAATAGCATTTCCTCTTTAACAAGTCACCAAATTAAAGAAAAAAATATTGATTAAATTTAAGTGCATCCACATGTCATTATGACACCAAGGATGTACCACACCATTCCAATAACATCCCTATAATGCTCATTATACTTGAGAATGTTCCACCTAATTTTTAAGGGTGAACCTTTCAGAAGATGGGGAAGAAAGGGATACAATCCCCAACCAAGGAACACTTCCCTCCATAACATGGATTTGCATAAATGGTCATGAAATACTACCTTGAATTTGTAATAGTAATAACAATGGAAACAAATAGTTCAACTTAAATAAATTTAAATAGCCTTTCTTGCAAAAATAAAATTAGGAAATTGCATCATTAATACGAAGGCTTGAGAGCATTTAGGAATCCTTTATAATCTCTAGGAAATTGAACATGTGTTTTGAAAACTAAGAGCTTATTTCATCTACTCATCTATTTACACTCTGTGCTTGTTAAATATGGTTTACTTATGAAATATTTGAACTAATGTTCAATAAAAAAGCATATCAAGTTATATTTCATACCATGCCTCCACAATGATAGGTATTTTGACCCATAATAAAAGGTGGTGTTTGTATTTACTAGGGGTATTTTTATCCATAATAAGAGGGGTGGTGTTCTTATTCACCAGGGCCCTTATAAGTATGGTTGCATATTCCTCTCCTCCCATCCTCCAAATAAAATAATTTGAATTAAAGTCTTTACCAACAAGTTATCAACACTTAGTGCGAAGTTGTCATCAATGTGTTTGAAACGGAGAGGGCATCTATAACTACTTAGAAAACGTGTCTAGATTGTTAACAAAACCATATCTAGTGCATAGACTTGGTATTTAAAGGAGATTAAATTGAATTTTGCATAATGACATTAATATGAAGCTCGAGAACATGACAAAACTTTATATTAAAATTCATTAACATATTTTAAGAGTTGTAACGAGAGATATCGTGCCATCCAGAGGGAGGCAAGTTATTCATTAGCACTAATTCTAAATAAGTAACTATGCATGAATTATTATTAAAGTTTTTCTTACTTCTAACACGCTACTAGACTTTGTTGGCGTCAAACCTTTGTTGTAAATTGGACGTTGTTTAAAGGATAATCAATTTGTCTCATTCTTTTAAGTGACCGATTATGATAACATATTAAACTCAAGATTGGTAGTTTTAAATTTGACTGAATCGTCATACCAGTTGTGAATATCTATGTTTTACATAATACAAAAATATGAAACTGTCAAAATTGAAACAAAACATCCCACTTGATTATAAATTGCGAAGAAAAAATTTAATATGTAAACTAAGATTAAGAGAAGTCATATTGCATTCATTGAATTTCATTTGAAGCATATTGTGTTTTGAAATTTCAATCCCTATAACTCACCATATTCCTATGTAACTAATATGTCATTGCTTGCTTTCATTCACATGTCCACACACACACTTTCAACATTACGTGATCATTAGCACAAACATCATATTTTTAACACTCTCATTTCATGGTTGCATAGATTGGCACACAAAGAACACCCTCCCGCTAAGATTTAAAATCTATAACAAAGTGTCATAGATCCTTTCACCAAACTAAGTTGATATTGAAGAGCTAAGAGAAGCCACATGCACCTTGCTTTGTGTAATGCACCCATTTCCTATATTTGATGTCTGCACCCTATACCTATCCTCAATACCTACACCTATGTGAAATAACCAGCATAGACCCATCTTAAACATGGATCTAGAAATCACTGAGAGGGATCCAATTTCTTTAGGTGTAAGTTATTTTTATCTTAAAGTTTTAAATGTTCAAAAAAAATTACACCTCAAACATTTTGGTCCCTTCAGTGTTTGGTAGATTCGGGTTTATTATGGATCTCTTAATTACTTTTCATTTAGTTTTATTATTGGGTTTATATTATTTGATAAATTAGGCGACATGTTTTTCTCTATATTTTTTTTTGTTTACACTTTATAAATATATGAATCCACAATATTTTTATTTTTTATTTTTTATTTTTGTTGGTTAACATAATGTTTTTTTTAATGTCGGCTAGCATAATGTGACTAACGTGACAGGATTTCCCCCATACTGGGCTAAGAGCACCTCGCTTCTCTCGATGCAATTATACTTTTCCTTAGGATTTGGGCCTTGTACCAACAAGTGTACCAACCCTTTGTCTTGGCATGCACCAATTCATCTTGATCATGTTTGTACTTAACATATTCACTAGTGTTGATCAATCTTCCAATCAAGACCTTTGGTTGGGGTTTATTCATTTGTATTACTTGATATGTTTGTGGAGAAGTAACCTTGACACCTTTTCATGATACATAGAACACAAATTACCCCAATTCTCCCCATCATACTAAGTCACAAAGTTGGATAGATTATTTTGGATTAGGTCCCTCTTTTTATTCTTATATGTTCTATAGAGCTTTAGCTACTCAAAATAACAAAAAAAAAAACTTTTATGACTTGTTTCATGAGTCACTTTCTCCTCTCAACTTCTTTCACTTACATTTGGCACGCATCATTTCCTAAAGTTTCATTTTCTCTAGAAATTAAATGGACTTGTTCACACCAAGGGAGTCACTAGTTAACTAAGAGGGAGTGGTGATATTCCCACACCATTGTTATATTACCCTCAAGTGTGTGGTATGTTTTGTCCTATCAAATAGTGAGGTTATCATGGTTCTTAAGCCAATTCAAGGATGACACTAGACATATAATGTCACATGGTGTCCCACTTCTTGATAGTTGGTGGATGCTCAACAACTAAGTTGAGGATGGATCTTGCCAATTCCTTAAATGGACTTGTTCCTTTTGCAATGAAAGTCTGTTGAGGAAGCCAAATGTCATGACACTTGATTTTGTTGCGATGTTGATGGTTGAGACTAACTATTGGTAATATATTGAGAAACTATGAAAAAAATTTAATCAGTTCTTCATCAGTCGTACTCATGACAACCATTAGGATCGATTGCACTAAGCCTTTTAATTTTGTCGAGCGATTTGTCATTCCATCTCATTCCATCAACTTTGAGCCAATAAACTCATTTTTTAGATGCAAGTTCCTAGTTAAATTTGATGCTTCATATAATGTATCCTTTCCCAAGAATTATGGGCATCTTTTCCATTTTTTATGTGTGTTAAAAAGTCTTCATACTGAAAATGTTATGATCTTGAGTGCTTATTTAGTTCTTGAATCAAACTTCTTTTAGAATTTTCTTGATGCTCCTTCATTCCCTCCTTTGTCAATTACAAGTTCAACTCTTTGTATTTAAAAAGATCATTCAACCTAACTACGATATTTTTAGTTCTATGATTTAAGCCAATAAACACCCTTCAATTTAACACCCTGGTCTAGTACCCTTAAAAACACAAATGAGCTACAAATCACCATGTATTCACCAAAATACATAGTGATTGCAACCCATCTTTTTTAACTAAGCCAATTTTTACCAAGTCTAGTTAGCTTACATAACATTTTCTTATATGACCCCCCATAATCACCAAAATCTTCATGTTTTAGGTAACTAGAAATTTTGCATAAACAAGAAATAGCTTGCATCTTAACCCATAAACCCAAAGGACATTCTATATCTAATATCTATTCAAAGAGGATATTAAGAACAAATATTTTCCAACATGAATAAGTGAAGGTGAAATTGTAATTTCTCACTCCAAAACTTACAAGAATAGTATTACCTAATAAACTAGCTTAACAATGAAATGCAAAAGCAAAACATGGATTAACAAAACAAAGTATATATTTTGAACTTGGCATCCATTGCATCGTGGTTGCACTTTCTATAGGCATCTCTTAGAGAGGAAGATTGACATAATGAACATAGACCAATAGGATTTGAGCCGCTAAAATATTTATTACCAAATCAACAACAATGGCTTTAAGAACATCGAAGGAGTTTTGAGATTCCTTCTCCCATTCCCTTAGAATGATTTCACAAACAATAGGGATCTATCCTTCATGACTTCACTGGTATTAGACTCAACTTGGGTTCTCCACAACTGTAATATATTCAAACCCAAAAATTTAGAGAAAAATTAGAAACACTCAAGAGATAATTTGGAGCGTGCAAGCTAGTGTTTATATACACATCTGAGTTGTCCACGTCCATGAAATAGGGAATACATGTCAACAAGGTATATATCTTTTTAATGTTTTGTATTTTTAATTTGAACCACAAACCCTTCCTTCAAGGTTCAAACCTTACCATGTAATTATTTTCCACATCATATGGTTCCATAACATGTCAAAGACCATACAAGGTCACCTTCAAGACCATTATACCTCCAAGTGTGTGTGTCCAAAGGCCTTCTCATGCCCTAGGACCATCTCTAGGGCTTCCACGACCCCATCAACCCACAAAGTGAAGAGTACAAGGACCATTAAGTGAAAATAAGTTTGTGCAAGTGTCCAAGCGCCATCATATGTGTGTGGGTGCCTTCATCATGCCGTCTAACCACATTAAGTGCAAACAATGGGCTTCATGACCTTTGCAAGGGAATCAAGGTCTTCATCAAGGGTTCCAAATATTCATCAAGTCATCAATGACTACATTATCACCTTTAAGGGGATAAGGACCATTAAGCCATCAAATGTGGGTCCAAGGGCTTCTTCAAGGCTTCTTCAACCACCTCAACCACACAAGGGGACCGCTAAGGGTCAAGATCCATCATGACATCACTTGTGGGGTTTCCAAACCTTCTCCTAAGGTACCATGACACCATCGGAGCATGAATGACCACAAAATGGGTCATTAATGCTTCTCCAATCCATCTAGGGCTTCTCCATCATCTACTAGGGCTTCAACACCATCTTCAGGGTCTTCAGCATCATCACTAGGGTCTTCAGCATCGTCAACAAGGTGGTGGCTCCAAGATCCAACCTTGTGGGTATAGGGACCTTGTCAACTGGGTACAAGGTGCTTCAAAGCACAAACCTTCTCTATGTGGGATCCAAGGCACTAAATGTGAGGGTATTGCAATCATCCATACCTATGCACTGCAAGAGGGACTTGGTGGCATCAATGACAACCTGTGGGTCCACTGCAAGTCCATGTTGGCATCAATGACAATGTCATCAACAATGTAATCTTGGGGGGTTTGGGATCCTCTTCGAGTTACATGATAAGATGATATGCAATAGCATTTAGCATTGGAAATCCATTCTTGCTTTGCTTCCTCTAACCATTTAGGTACCAAAGAGGATTCCCTCTTCCTCATGTTTCATTGACAATGGATTTGCCACAACATTATCTTTAGCCTTTTAATAGATGGTCTTGTAATCATATCCAAGCATCTTGGTGACCCATCTATGTTGCTTTGGGGATGCCAACCTTTTTTCCAAAAAATACTTCATCCTGTGGTGGTCCATCTTGATCTAAAATCATTTCTCTATGAGATATGATTGCCATGTGTCAACTACATGTAGGATGGTCATCATTTCCATCTCATAGGTAGACTTGCCTAAATTTCTATCACACTATTGCTTACTGGTCAATCCTAAGGGTCCTTCGTCTTGCATTAAGACTATACCTACTACCTTTTTCAGAAGCATCAGATTCCAATAGAAAAGTTTTAGTAAAATCAGGCATTGCTAAGACTGAAGTGGCGTACATGGCTTGCTTTCAAAGTAAGAATGCTTGTTATGTAGCTCTATTCCACACAGGCATTTTTCTTGAGCAAGGTTGTCAATGTAGTTGCAATTTTACCATATTTATTCACAAACTTCCTATAGTATCTTGTAAGTCCTAAAAACCCACGTAAGCTCTTCAAAGTTTTAGGGAGGGGCCATTCTTGCATTGTCACAATCTTCTTGGGGTCCACTTTCACCCCATCTTGTCCCACATTGTGACGCAAGTATTCTAACTTTAAAACACCAAAAGAACATTTAGAGCATATAATGAACAATTGATTGTCCCGAAAAAGTTGCAAGGCTTTATCAACATATTGTACGTGGCAATCCCAAGTTTTACTATAAATCAAGATGTCATCAGAGAAAACCAATACAAAATCACAAAGATATGGCTAAATTTTTTATTCATTAGGCTCTAAAAGATAGAAGGGGCATTACAAAGTCCAAAGGGCATTACCATAAACTCATAATGACCTTCATGTGTGTGGAATGTTGTCTTCGAAATATAAACCTCTTTATCCTTATTTGGTGGTGTCCTAAATGAACATCTAGTTTTGTGAAATTTATCTTTGATGGTCAACTTATTAAGAGCACAAAAATAAGGACACATGCAAAGTGTGTTCTTTTTTTAAAACTATGACCGCTGGGGATGAATACTGGCTAGCACTGCGACAGATGACTCCTAACTCTAGTAGCTCTTGAGTGATCTTTTTAATTTCATTCTTTTGTGCAAATAAGAGCCTATACGATATTACATTTGATGGTTGACTACCTAGAATCAAGGGAATACCGCGATCATACTCACCTCTAGATGTGGGTAAACCTCTTGGTGTCTCAAAGACATGTCGATGTTTGTCCAAAACCCTTTGCAAGTCAAATTGGATTTCTAACGTAGTGCTATCCAAAGCCTAGATGGCATGGAAATCAATGATAATTCAATAGTGGCCTTTTTTCAATATTTTTTCTATTTGATAAAAACTTATGATTTTAGGGGAACCTGCTTGGAGACCTTTGTGGGTGTGACTATGAGATTCTTGAGTAAAACTCAAATATAATTCCTTGAATGCCATGGTAATTGCCCCCCATGTACATAGGAAGGATGCCCCTAAAACTATCACAACCACATATTTGTGGACAACATAAGAGTTTTGAGATGATAGTCACCCAACTGGAGCCTCACATTTTCATAGCTCCCCCGACATTTCATGCCACCATTGGCTATCATAATTTGAAAGTTAGGCATTGGGTGGACATAACAATGAATTTCTTCAAACACTCGCTAGTGAAAAAAGTTGTGGGTGATGCCACTATCAAACAAAACGAGCACTTTATGTTGCTTGATGTATCCCAAAAGTTTCAAGGTTTGTGGGGCTGAAATACAATATAAAACATTAAGAAAGATGATTGTTTCTTTTTGTTGGACTTTGGGAACCAATTCTTCTTGCATGGGAGAAATTTAATCAACCTCAAATTTAGGTGTATCTTCCATAATGATGTCTTTGGAATGGATAAGAGTAGTCACATCAATTTGAAGTAATGTCTATTATTTACATTTATGACCCAGAGCATACTTTTCAACACAATTATTGCAAAGTTCCCATCTTTGTCGGTCTTTCATTTCTGTTGGAGATAATCTCTGTACTTTCAAGGGAGGAGAACAAATTGTGCTTGAGGATTTGACATGTGTGGAATATGAGCATGGAACGAAATAGGTTTTATTAGTTTGTACATTTATCATTGTTTCTACTTCTAGAGCCCTCTGATATGCCTCCAACTAGATAGCGGGATGTTGCATTCTAACATGTGCTTTAATTGCCTCCTTGAGGCCGCTAATGAAACAATATTTATAAAATTAATTTGTTAAGTTCTTTATACAGATTAATTCTTCAAAGGCACCCGTAGACATTTTTATATCGCTCCCACTATTGACAACTTTCTGGAACCATATACAAGACCCCCACCCTAAATTTCATCATCTCATTAGTAAAGCCATGAAGGAAAAACTAGGTTTCATCTAGATCACCCATCTTTGCGAGTTAGAACCATCAAACTGTTTCATGTCTACCTTAGGAAATTGATTCTAGGTGTTATTATCAATGGAGTGATGATTATGGTGATGAGGCCCTGAAGGGGGTTATTGGTGGCTAAATAGTCTTGAGTGAGATGTTCCTTCCTAGTGTGTTTCACTATGTTGTGTATTCCAAGGACTTCTTTTGCCATGCCATGAGTTGCTAACCAACTGACTTAGTCATTTATCCTTGCAACTTCTCATCCAACATTTAATCTAGGCTACATACTTTCTCTTGAATTCGTCACATCTTTTTCATATATTGGTCATCATTGAATTAGATTTTTTCCAAAAGATTCATGTATTGCTCTTCCAATGCATCAAACTTTGAGGCATTATAGAATGTGTTCATGTTGTCTAGGGTATTGAAAGGTGGTCTATAAGGAGGAGTATCGTCCACCATGGGATTGTTGCGTGAGAGTAAGGTTTATAAGGTCCCGAAGATGAGGAAGTATCAAGTGTTATAGCTCTTTGATATACGTGTAGTTTTTAGCAATAATACTAGTCCCAATATCTCATGGCACTAACAAGGATTAATCATGCCCCTAGTCTTACTACTCGACTACCCAAGTACTATGATAGAGAGCGAATCTAGTTCCAAGTTTATTGAGCGAATCCGCTTTAGAAATACTATAAGAATAATTGATAATTGATAAATAGATAGATGATGCAATTCCAAATGGTTTGGACACCTTTAAATATGGCTTGGCCATTAAATATGAGTCACGTCCTCTTGTTAAATATCATTATGTTTCTATTATTATTATCACTTATTGTTAATGTCTTATTTATTAATTATTTATCTATTATTTTATATATGTAACATTACCACCCCCTTTAAGGGCAACTTTGTCCCCAAGACTGAATTGTTGATGTCACTTTTTGTTTTGGATTTGTGTAGAGTGTTGATTTGCATTGTGCAATCTGAACATGTCTCCTTATCTCGACGAAGGCATGGATCCCTTTTGTATTGTGATCCTTCCTGCTTGGATGGAGAAATTTTTGGTCAATACAATCGATACTTACTTCCTTTCCACTTAAATTCCATGTATTGATTTTGAAAGTTGGTAGAGTAAGTTCCTAATGATGATAACCAGTCGAAGCCTAATATCATATCTATTTCCTTGAGTGGTAAGGCATAACAATTGAGTTGTAGGTTCAAGTTATGTATTTGCAACAAAAACTTTGGCATTTTCTCCCTTTTTCAATGTGTTGATCAACAATGGTTGACGCTTTGACATTTTTGATGGGGTGCACAAAAAGATTGAATTCCTTTGCTTTGTTGATATCTATTATATTGTGTGTACTACTCGAGTCGACTAAAATTGTGATAATTTTATTTTTAATAGATCATGTAAGTCGTAACCTCTTTGGTCCTGTTTGTTTTGATTTTGTTGCTTGGGATACAAGTTGTTCATCTTTAATGTTGTCACGCCATCATAACTAAGGTGGAATATATCTCCCTGTGAGTAGTTGACTTTCCTTTTGTTGGGTGTTCACCTTCTTAATTGTTGCCAGATCTTCTTCCTTACAAGTTTGTTGAACACAGGTAATGGTTGCTATTGAAACTTAAGATGAGCTTGTGTCTTCATTAGAATTGGATGTATGTTCTTCTATTGATACCTATACTTCTTTCCCATTTATGATTTTGCATTGTGTTGTATGATTGGTTCTGCATTTATGGCTTGGAATGCAATCTTCACCACATCGACGACAATCATTCTTTTTCTTCCTTTTGTCATTATCATAGCGACTAGTGGAGGTTTTTGAATCCCCTTCAACTTCATAGCCATATGAATGGGAACTATTGCATTGATGACCTAGTGACCAATGGTCTTCGCAATATCTGCATTCTACCTCTTTTTCTTGTAAATGATTTATGTCAACTCTTGCTATTGGTATTCCTTCTAATTTGAGTTTTGCTACTTTTGCTTTATGTCTTGCTACTTCGACGTTCAGTATGTTGTGCATCTTTAACTCTCTTTGTATATATGGTTTTAGGCCTCCTAAATAAGTTTCAAGTCATTGTTTGTCCGCTAACCCAAACACTCACGTGGCAAGAGATTCCCATTGATGTGTGAATTCGTCAACGCTTATTTTCTGTTGTAACCTGTTAAGCATCAGAAATAGTCCATCCTCAATGATTCCTTGAAACTTTTTAAGAAAATGGTTTTTGAATCATTTCCAAGTATAGGAAAGGTTGTCTCTTTCCACCATATGTACTAATTGTAGGCATGTCCTTCCAAGTGCATTGACACATCACTTTCTCTTCGTCCGTCATAATGTTGTATATATCTAAGTATTCCTCAACTTTATTTAACAATGCGACACATTGGTCATCACTTATGTTGTATTTCAGCAACTCAATTTTTGTTCTTGGTGGGCATATTATAAAAGGCGGATATTGATTCCCTTTTGTTTTGTCGCATGGTGGTGACTCGGAGTTGCAAGATGATGCAACCAACATGTCTAAACCGCTTCGTTCTTTGCGACAATTTTAGTCTTATCCTTTTCCAACATCTCGATGATAGTATTCAATTTCTCGTCCAATTGTTCATGTTTCTCTTTCATGCCTTCCAATTTGCCGTCTAGCCTTCTCTCTAACATTAAAACAACTGTCTTTGATTTATTTCTTCAACTTTGCATTGTTATTTTCCATCTCTTCTTTTAGATCTTGATTCTTGGTGATGTGGTCATTGAAGTCTTCTTCCAATTTATCAATTTGGTCTCGTAACTCTACCATGGTTCTTGACCTAGTGTGAGGAGGTGAATATGTGGACGCTATTCTGGCTTATTTGAGGGTTGAATGAAAATTAAAAAAACAATATTGTATATTGTATATTATTATTATTATTATATAGTTTAATAATTTTAATTTTAATTTTAATATTTATATTGATATATATATATTTTTGTTAGTTTTTTCTTACTAGGATAAGTGTGAAGGAGGGCGAAGAGGTGGCATATGGAAGGAGGGGCAACGATAGAGATGCAGAGGAAGAGGACATGAGGAAGGAGGGCGACGAGGGTAGGTGGTGGCAATTCACATGCATATAAGTGGTGGTGTTGAGGCAAAGTGTGATGGGAGTGAGGAAGGAATGTATGCCGAGCAGGTAGAGGTGGAGCGATCCAAGGGATTCAGATGCGCATTGGCCGAAAAAGGGTGTGGGAATGAGAGGGAGTCGCAAGTTTGCAACTATTGAGAATGATGGCGATTGGAGCGTGAAAGTCAAGGATGGAGGTCGAGGTGGGGAGAGGGACGAGCAAAGAAGGGAGTGTTGGGATGGGAAGGGTTGGATTAGACGGAGGATGTGATACAACATATGGAGAATGGGAGCATGGGGAGATGCAATGGGTGGACAAAGATGTGTGAGTGCGCAGGGCATATGATGTACCATGTTAATGGTGATTGGGAAATGGGCGTATGGACAATACGGTGTGTAGAGATTCTATGAAGAAGAGAGGTTGCCTGGAGGGTAGAACAACCGGGTAGGAGAGTGTAAAGAAAAAAAAGCATGGAGAGTGGAGAGAACAAGGGAGGGTGCGAGAGGTAAGTGGAAACTGAGAGAGTGAGAGGGCTGAGAGTGGATGAGAGGAGCAATAACGAAGATGGAAGGTGAGGAGTTGCACTGAGTGGAGGAACATGCGCTCTATAACCAAGGTCAGGGACCGAATCTAGTTCTAAGTTTAATGACTGAATCCGCTTCAGAAATAATATAATAATTGATAATTGATAAATAGATAGATGATGCTACTACAAATGGTTTGGCCGCCTTTAAATATGGCTTCGCCATTAAATATGAGTCACGTCCTCTTGTTAAATATAATTATGTTTTTATTACTATTATCACTTAGTGTTAATGTCTTACTTATTAATTATTTATATATTATTTTATATATGTAACATACTAGAGGGTGATCTCCGAGAGTGTTGTTCTTGGTGTACTATAGCAACAAGACGATCGATAAATTTGTATTATTAAAGACGTTGAAACACTTCCCTAAAAAATATTGAACTCTAGCCCCAAAAAGAACTTTACAACCACTAGAAAATAACTTCACAAGGTAGGGTTTGAAGCCAAGATTTTGAAATAAGCATAACTTGTAAAACCCTAATTTGGACATGATCTTAAAGCTTCTGTCACTATCAAATTTCTGCACCTCTAAGTTCAAAATTTTGTTCTATAGCATCTCGATATGGCCACTATGCAATTCCATAGGTTTTACAAAATTATCGTGTAAAGAAAATTTACAATAATTTTCCCAAATCTTGTTGATTTTGGACTTCTCAAAAGAGCAAAATTGTACAAATTACCAAGCATCCAATTTTTCCAATCTGAATACGAAATTTGAACCAAAAACACTAGGGTCTGTCTTCTTTCCAATGGAACTGGTGGGACTCAATTTGGATCATTCCATGATCTTTCCAACTTCGTATTTAACAGTTTTACCCAAAACACCTGTTCAAGGCTAGTTTTTGGGCTAGTCACAATCCCTAACTAACACAGGGCTTATCTCCAAATGTATAGCGACCTTGAACCTAAAAGTTTGACCCATGCTTCTTCCCTATGTCCTTGATGTAGCTTGAGAAATTCAGCCCCTGAAACTTCACAGAAAAAAATTGGGAGCAAAAATTTGGAGATGACTGCTTTGAAGAAGCCAAAGCCTAGTTTTAAATATTCTTCCCTTTTAGCCCATATAAGAACTTTGATAACACTTGTAATATATGTAAACCCAAAAATTTAGAAAAACACAAGGGATAATAGATAGAACCAAGAAAAGATCTCTTGTATGAAATATATTCCAAATATAGAGCTATGTTCACTTGCCTTTTCAAGGGGCAACCTCCAAATATAATAACAATTCATGAAAAAACATTATAGCTTACTAGCATATATATAGCTTCAATAAACAAATCCCTAACTACGTGTGGTCCTGATATTAATAAGGGTCAACCACCTAGGGACTTTATTCAATAAAGAGGGCCCACTAAGTCACTACCCACTAATTATGTAATGGGCCTTATGGCCTTGCATATAGGTAAAGTAGTATGGTTAGGGTAGGACCCTAACAACAAGTTCGTCTTTTCCACAACCTTAGTCAATCCAAAATTCATGACAAAAACGTCCATTGGGAAACCTCATTAATATGACAAACCTCATTGGCATCCTCCATCATGGTCAAGCAACATGCACACCTACACATGCATTGAACTACAAAGAATGCAAAGACCAAAATATGAAAAGACCAACCCAAAAGGAAAACAAAATTCGTTAATTGGCCTTTGAATCAATAGGGTTGTAGAGGTTCCAATATACTTGACATAAAGGAGGCAAGTGCATAACCTAAAGTAAGAGCTCATATTGAGGTCAAGAAACATGTGACCTAATACAAACTATCTTGAAGGGGTATGCTAAATCTCCAAACATACTAGCAGAAAGTGTGAGATACATGTTTTGTCCTAGCATCCATTCACTTCATTTTCATGCTATGCATTTTAGTGTTTTGAGTATGTGCAACATGTTGTCGCCTTCCACACACCTGGGTTACGTGGCAGAAATCTTCAAGCCACTCAGTGTGTCCTTGGGGGCAAGTCTCGAGTCAAGGTTGTCACCTTGTTTTTGACTCCTCCGTTTAGGCTTAACTCCTAACGAAGCCAAGGGGGGTAGACCCTATTAAGTTACTAAGGCAAAATTATTTAGTATGATGATGGTATTAAAGAGTAAGTTTTTTAGGAGTTTTGATTTAACAATTGTAAACAACAAATAACATGATGAGATAATCACAAGCACGAAAATGACACCCAATCACATATAGATTGAAAGAAATAAACAGTTGACCAGTGCCTTGAAAATGGAGTCGAAAAACAATTAAGAGTGCTTACAAGTGTTGGAATGAATGTTGTGCAATTGTATCTTGGATGATTTTAAATTAATGTAAGAAGATGAGTAATTTAACTTAGGCAAGGGGACTCCAGATATATCCAGGGGGTACTTGAAGTATGTCCAAAACTAAACCGCCACGGCTACCTGCAAGGAATATGTGAGATGAATGGAGTCTCTGAGGCTATTGTTCATAATGCACCCGAAGGTGTAACAGAGATTGGCGCCCCGAGGTCACTTTTCAGGAGTTACCGCTTCCTTCGGGTATTTTGCCACCGTAATGGTTTGATCGAGGCGTTGGATTTTCGCCTGATGGTTTGTCAATTTGGGGAGAGTGAATCCTAATTATTCTAGTCACTCAAGTGCTTTTGATGCAGCTTGTCTGATCAATCGAACTACAACCAAGTACAGAGCATACACACTGGAGTCTTTGTTATTTTTAGTAAATTTTAAAAGAGGTGTTCTTGTTAAAAAGAAAACCCTCCAGGAACCTCTTTCGGGGAATCAAGAAGGGGTCTATTTTATTATGATTACTAAAACAAATGATGACAACAAATGAAACATAAACAGATAAGCAAACCACAATTTTCTAATTAGACTACCACAACTCTTTCTTCACCTTTCGGCTCAAAAGGAGGCTCGTGGGGTAAGTATTAAAATTACTTTGAAACCACCAAATATGGAATATTGCAATGATTATAAGTCAAAGTATACTACCTTGCAGATTAGAACTACACTAGATTGAAAACAGATGATAAAAAAAGTAAAGAATGACAGATGCAAATCCCCCTAGGGGGGGTGGTGAACAGGCCCGAAAGAGCCTATTCGAAGAGGTTTTTATTTTATTAACAATAATTACAATATCAGAAAACTAAAAATGATCTACTTGGTCCTTATACAAAATGAGACCCAAGGTTTACAAATTGCGAAATTTTGAAATTTTTGGAAGACAGAGACCCCCTGGGGGGTTTCAAATGGTCCAAAAATGCTTTTCGGACAACGCATTCTCCTCTTTTCTGTTACACCTGCTAAAAACCAGCAAGCTTATCATAGTTAAATATGCCCAAAAGTACTTTTGGATGAACAAACTTTTTACCCAAAAATTCTAATTTAAAACTAGTTTTTAAAAAAGCGGAAAAAGAACCAAGGAAAGCAAGAAGCTTTCCTTGGGATCTTGGCCTGCTTTGGGGGCAGCCAATATGAAGCATTTAAATTGCTGAATATAACTTTTTAGATTATAAAGAAACAACCATGCATTCAACAAGTTTTAGATCTACTTTCATAGCCTTGAAAAATGACAATTTTCCTTAAAAATAGATCTAGAATGCTTGTAAATTTTCTTTTAGGAATGAGATTTAGTTTTATGAGCTTTAAGGCAGTAAGATCTATTTAAGATAAACTTTGAAATTGATAGATCTAACAAATTTAAAGCTGCAAAACAAATAACCGGACTGATTTTGAAGAAATTTGAAGGAGGAAGAGAAAAGGAAGAGCGCTTGTTGCCGGGGAATGGATCTGCAAAGAAGACTAGTTAGTGGAATGCCGAGGGACAATGCCTTCACAAAACAATCGGATGCCCAGTGGAGTCAAGCTAGATCCACAGTTCGTCCAACCCCTGTTACCTGAAAACTAACAAACAATCATGCACAAAACCTTACGAGATCTGGATAGAAATATATGAAGAAAGAGAGGGATTACATGCAAATAAACTTATTTAAACATGTATGCTCTGAATCTTTAAGCATATATACTATGAGATGTTGAAAAGCAAGTAATCTTACTTGCCTAGCTATACTCCTATTGATTCAGCTTAATCATTAAGCCAGACAGGATTCAGATGCAGAAATTGAGAGAAAGCCAACGGTAAAAAGCTACAAGACAATGTTAAATCCACACATATAAAAGCATTACACAGATTTGGCCTCCAAAGCTTCACTTTATTTCAATAGCAAAAGATATTACACAGTATTACAACAACAATAGCTCCTCAATCCAACTCTAACTAGCTTGGAAGAGGCAGCCTGAGCTTCATTTATACAAAAAATAGGAGATCCAGCCCAGGGGGGGCGCAAATCCCAAGGAGACAGACCACTGCAGCTGAAGGAGAGTCCATCAATGCCTAATTTGAAGCTGAACTGAGCTTCTACTGAGCCTACTTGTCAATCGAGGGGTTGATTGAGCTGACACATCAACCCACAGACTAACACATCAATCCACAGAGCTTCCAAGAGAGCCCACATGTGTGGAGGAGAGAGAGAGGGCGCAATTCCCAATAAAAGATGCTGAAGTTCAACTCTGGATCTATCCAGATCACCTCTTTCAATCAAGGATTTGTCAGATCCAGTCAATCTGGTTCAGATCTGACTGATTTCAATCAAATCGGCTGAGAATCCACTGATCTAGGATTTTGGATTTGCTCCATTATTCATCAATTTATTAATTAAAATAATCAATAATTGATTTTTTTGGGTTTTTTGACCTGAGTGATGGAAAATCACCCAAAACCTGAAAAAAGTGGGTCCATGGGTTTACATTGTGCTCTTAGCTTTAGAATGAGCACCTACATGACTGAAATTGATTATTTGGCCCACTTTTATTACAAAACCAATTTTTCCAATTAAACTATTAAAAAATAGTCTAAGTTTTGGAAAAATTAAATTTTAATAAAAAACAATAAAAAAATTTAAAAAACTTAGAGGGACTTAAACATGTTTATATGACTCAACCATATTGCCTAGCATGTATATACATTGACACATAGACTCTAATAACCTCAATAAGCCTAAATGTCAAGCCGACCACCCCAACTTTGGAGGTATTGAGTGAAAAACTCAGAAATTATCAATCGTTTATTCAACAACCAATAATAACCAAGGGAAAAAACACCCTGAGCTGATCGTATTGACAAATAAAGTCTAAGAGACCGAGTCTTTTACAGACATTATCATGCTAGAACATTTATTACGATTCCCCCATGGGGTATGAACATGTGATATAGCACAACAAAGTTTCCCAGAAGCAAGACTGAAGGTCTTCTGAAGTCTGAATAAGTTATCCTTGTCCAGTTCATCAGGCTCACTTGATAAAAATTCTGAAGTCCGAATAAGTTATCCTTGTCCGGTTCATCAAGCTCACTTGATAAAAAACCACTAAGTACAACTTAGGTGGTAACATATGGCTCTGCGGGACGTGTGCTCAATTTGGTCATAGGGCAAGGAGAGGATATGAGAACACCAAAATCTCTGGATTATACATCCTGTAGAAACATCTCAACTTGACGAGAAAACCTTAGTAGCACAAGCTTTACATAAAATCCAAATGAACCATTAAGCTGATTTATTTAAACAAAACAAATGTAACTAACTAATGAAAAAAAATGTTTTATTATAACCAAGTACAAAACAAAAATGCGGAAAGTAAATGCACTTTTTCAAGGAGCTTATTTTCCTACTCTAAGCATGATATAAAAAGAGTTAAGTGTAATTAGAAATCCAATGTAACCACCTAAGCATTTTATTAACAAAAAAAAAAATTTCCTTGTCTTTGGTTACTAGCCAAAGTAAGGATACTTTATTCAGAAAATGCAAACCTGCGCGATGATCCGGAAGGGGTGGGATGGATGGGAAATCATAGGCATGAGTAAAGTCATTAAAGTTCTTCCCAAACTGGTATGTGCTCATGCAGGCTGCTTCTATCCATGAATGGATAGAACTGATATACCAATCAGCATGATGAGGCAGACTGACTATATCATCATACTGATCATCAAGGCTTACTGAATGATGACTCATTGTATAAGCCCCAATCGGCTCTAAATCATAAGGAAACTCCATATGTGAAGATAGTTGAGACTGATATTCCACTAACTGCATCACATCTGTCTTTTCACAACACTGCTTCTCCATGTCTTCATTATTGATACCTTTGTGCGGCTCTGCATGATATGACTCTGCATGATCATATAAGAGTTTTGAATGCTGCTTTTCCATATTAGGATTTTCCAAGGTCTCTAGATCCATGCTTCCCTCTATGGAAGTATAGTAGATTGGACTTCCACAAATTTCTAAATAGACACTCCCCTTGCTAGATATAGCATAGATAGGATTCGTAATAAGATATCCACAAAAATCCCAATAGTCATCACCATCATCTATGTTAGATGTGATGGATTCCCCATTGTTGATATCAAGTTCCGATATCAAGTTCTCTTTGTCTTCATTACTGATACTGATATATGGCTCAGACTGATCATGTGGATAAACTGTATGCTCCTTTTTCATATCAAAGTTTCCCAAGGCCACATGGTCTATGCTCTCTCCTTTAGATATGCCATAGACAGAAAAATCAACAAAACCATTAAAAGTTTCTGGTTCATTACTTTCCTCTTTATTCATGTCATAGACTAGATTTTCCATGAATGTCCAGGACTCCTCATCAACATCATTGTCAAAGATAAGGGAGTCTTCGTCACTTGTATCATGCTCCAAGTTATACTTGTCCTCATTTTCATACTCATCTTCTTCAGAGAAAAGGTCACAAGGCAGTAAACCTTCTAGACTGTCATCATTATATGGAGAACATGTAGGAGTCCCATCATGTACATTACAGTTTTCATCATAAGTTTCACTATAAGATTCTACAATGGCTTCATCCTTAGGTTTGTACTGTTTAGCTGGTGACAAAGGGTAGGCCTGGCCTACCATGTATATATGATTAGTCTTGCTTGAAGTTGTTTCCTGACTATTGACCTCGGGAAGTCCATGTTCCATGACTTGATTTGCAACATAACAAGTCCTTTCTTGGTGGAATTGTTCACAGGGTCTACACCATGGAATTACTTCTTCTACCATGTTAGCCGAGTCTAACTGGTTTGGAATCCTAGGCTCTTGCTGAGGAAATTTCTTTTGATACATCTGATTCTGTTTAGGCTGAAAGTTCCTAGGTCCATTATTTCTTTCCATTGTGATTATTCTATTGTGCATATGATTCAGTTGTGCGGACTAATTTGCCATAAGTTGGTTTTGACTAGTAACCAAGTCTTTTATCATGTATGTTACCTTTTCCATGGGATCTTTAGAGGCTCCCTTTTCTTCTGATTCAATGGCTTTTCCCTTTTCTTTGTTGTATGAAGTGTTTCCCCTAGTGTAACCTGGAATGTTGGATTTGCTTGAAGATTGCATATTCTTTTCTATTTTCTCGGCTAATTCCTTCGCAGTGTTCAGATCAGTCGGTTCTTTATCTCTCAACTGATATCTTAAGTCATCGGTGAAGGCTTCAATGTAGGATATGAGGATAGAGGCATTTTTTGCCTTGATGTCTCTAGGAAGGTCCACAAACACATGCCTGAATTTAGTGTTAAATTCATCGATGGTTTCATTCTCCATCTTCTTTATGCTATAAAGAGCAACAAGCAGATGTCTTGGTTCTTTATTTTCCCCCCATTTCTTCCTTAAACCATCCTAGAATTCACTAAGAGTTTTATATGAATCATCATCTAGGTCGAGGTACCACTCTTCAGCATCATCTTCTAAGGATAAAGCAAAGAGCTTCATTTTGACATCGTCATGGTCATGGGTAGCATCATTGCAATAACTAACTAGGTGCTTTTCAAACTTTCGAAGGTGAGACTCGACAGTGATGGAATTATTGCCCTAAAATATGGGGAGCTTCTTGATAGCATCTTTTGGAATGGCATGGGGAGCACCTGCTATTTGAGAAAAGTCAAGGGGTTTGAATAATTCCGTAATTTCTTGAGATTGGTGAACATGACTCTCTACAAATAAGTGATGGATATCTGAGAGGGATTTGTCTCCTAACTCTTCAAGGTTTCTACGAGAAGTCTACCTATTCAATCTTTCCTTAATAAACCTTTCGGGATTAGAGAGAGGATTGAATAATTGTCGGCGGTTTCTTCGGGTAGAAATTCTTGAAGGGATGTTAGACAGTGGAGTCGCCAGATGGATCGATTTTTAATTTTTATGCTTTTTAAAAACAAGATCAATCAAATTTGTTATCTTTTTAGTTGTTTAGAAAAAAGCTAAGCTAAGTCGTACATGGGTATAAAAAGATTTATCCCTAGCAACGGCGCCAAAAAGTGTTGTCACCTTCCACACACCTGGATTACGTGGCAGAAATCTTCAAGCCACTCAGTGTGTCCTTGGGGGCAAGTCTCGAGTCAAGGTTGTCACCTTGTTCTTGACTCCTCCGTTTAGGGTTAACTCCTAACGACGCCAAGGGGGGTAGACCCTATTAAGTTACTAAGGAAAAATTATTTAGTATGATGATGGTATTAAAGAGTAAGCTTTTTAGGAGTTTCGATTTAACAATTGTAAACAACAAATAACATGATGAGATAATCACAAGTAAGCACGAAAATGACACCCAATCACATATAGATTGAAAGAAATAAACAGTTGACCGATGCCTTGAAAATAGAGACAAAAAACAATTAAGAGTGCTTGCAAATGTTGTAATGAATGTTGTGCAATTGTATCTTGATTGATTTTAAATTAATGTAAGAAGATGAGTAATTTAACTTAAGCAAGGGGACTCGAGATATACCCAGGGGGTACTTGAAGTATGTCCAAAACTAAACTGTCACGGCTACCCGCAAGGAATATGTGGGTTGAATGGAGTCTCTGAGGTTGTTGTTCATAATGCACCTAAAGGTGTAACTGAGATCGGCGTCTCGAGGTCACTTTTTAGGAGTTACCGCTTCCTTCGGGTATTTTTCCACCGTAATGGTTTGATCGAGGCGTTGGATTTTCGCCTGATGGTTTGTCAATTTGGGGAGAGTGAATCCTAATTATTCTAGTCACTCAAATGCTTTTGATGCAGCTTGACTGATCGAACGAACCGCTACCAAGTACAGAGCATATACACTGGAGTCTTTGTTATTTTTAGTAATTTTAAAAGAAATGTTCTTGTTAAAAAGAAAACCCTCCAGGAACCTCTTTTAGTCCAAGTGGACCTCAATCAGGGAATCAAGGAAGGGGTCGATTTTATTATGATTACTAAAACAAATGATGACAACAGATGAAGCACAAACAGATAAGCAAACCACAATTTTCTAATTAGACTACCACAACTCTTTCTTCACCTTTCGGCTCAAAAGGAGGCTCGACGGGTAAGTATTAAAATTACTTTGAAACCACTAGATATGGAATATGGCAATGATTATAAATCAAAGTATACTACCTTGCAGATTAGAACTACACTAGATTGAAAAAAGATGAACAAAAAGTAAAGAATGACACAGATGCAAATCCCCCCAGGGGTGGTGGTGAACAGGCCCGAAAGAGCCTATTCGAAGAGGTTCTTCTTTTATTAACAGTAATTACAATATCAGAAAACTGATAATGATCTACTTGGTCTTTATATGGAATGAGACCCAAGTTACAAATTGCGAAATTTTGAAATTTTTAGAACACAGAGACCCCCTGGGGAGTTTCGAATGGTCTAAAAATGCTTTTTGGACAACACCGCCTCCTCTTTTCTGTTACACCTACTAAAAAATAGCAAGCTTATCACAGTTAAATATGCTCTTGGATGAACAAACTTTTACCAAAAAATTCTAAGTTAAAACTAGTTTTTAAAGATGCAGAAAAAGAACCAAGGAAAGCAAGCTTTCCTTGGGATCTTGGCCTGCTTTGGGGGCAGCCAATATGAAACACTTAAATAGTTGAATATAACTTTTTAAATTCTAAGGAAACAACCATGCATTCAACAAGCTTTAGATCTACTTTCACAGCCTTGAAAAATGACAATTTTTCCTAAAATTAGATCTAGAGTGCTTGTAAATTTTATTTTAGGAATGAGATCTAGATTTATGAGCTTTAAGGTAGCAAGATCTATGTAAGATGAACTCTAAAATTGATAGATCTAACAAATTTAAAGCTGCAAAACAAGTAACCAGACTGATTTTGAAGAAATTTGAAGGAGGAAGAGGAAAGGAAGAGCGGTTGTTGCCGAGGAATGGATTTGCAAAGAAGACTAGTTAGTGGAATGCTGAGGGACAATGCCTTCACAAAACAGTCAGATGCCCAGTGGAGTCAAGCTAGATCCATAGTTCGTCCAACCCCTATTACCTGAAAACTAACAAACAATCATGCACAAAACCTTATGAGATTTGGATAGAAATATATGAAGAAAGAGAGGGATTACATGCAAATAAACTTATTTAAACATGTATGATCTGAATGTTTAAGCATATATAGTATGAGATATTGAAAAGCAAGTAATCTTACTTGCCCAGCTATACTCCTATTGATTCAGTTGAATCATTAAGCCAGACAGGATTTAGATGCAGAAATTGAGAGAAAACCAATGGTAAAAAGCTGCAAGACAATGTTAAATCCACACATGTAAAAGCATTACACAGATTTGGCCTCCAAAGTTTCACTTTATTCCAATAGCAAAAGATATTACACAGTATTACAACAACAATAACTCCTCAATCCAACTCTAACTAGCTTGGAAGAGGCAGCCTGAGCTTTATTTATACAAATAATAAGAGATCGAGCCCAAGGGGGGCGCAAATCTCAAGGAGATAGACCACTGCAGCTGAAGGAGAGTCTATCAATGCCTGATCTGAAGCTGAACTAAGCTTCTACTGAGCCTACTTGTCAATCGGGGAGCTGATTGAGTTGACACATCAACCCACAGACTAACACATCAATCCACAGAGCTTCCAGGAGAGCCCACATATGTGGAGGAGAGAGAGAGGGCGCAATTCCCCATAAAAGATGTTGAAGTTCAACTCTGGATCTGTCCAGATCACCTCCTTCAGTCAAGGATTTGTCAGATCCAATCAATCTAGTTCAGATCTGACTGATTTCAATCAAATCGGCTGAGAATCCACTGATCTAGGATTTTGGATTTGCTCCATTATTCATCAATTTATTAATTAAAATAATCAATAATTGATTTTTGGGGGTTTTCTAACCCGAGTGATGGAAAATCACTCAAAACCTGAAAAAAGTGGGTCCATGGGTTTACATGATGCTCTTAGCTTGAAAATGAGCACCTACATGACTGAAGCTGATTATTTGGCCCACTTTTAATACAAAACCATTTTTTCCAATTAAACTATTAAAATATAGCCTATGTTTTAGAAAAATTAAATTTTAATAAAAAGCACTGAAAAAATTTAAAAACCCAAGGGGACTTAGACATGTTCATATGACTCAACCATAATGCCTAGCATGTTTATACATTGACACATAGACTATAATAACCTCAATAGGCCTAAATGCCAAGCCGACCACCTCAACTTTTGAGGTATTGAGTGAAAAACTCAAAAATTATCAAGCGTTTATTCAACAACCAATAATAACCAAGGGAAAAAGCACCCTGAGCTGATCGTTTTGACAATTAAAGTCTAAGAGACCAAGTCTTTTATAGACATTATCATGCTAGAACATTTATTATGATTCTCCCATGGGGTATGAACATGTGATATAGTACAACAAAGTTTTCCAGAAACAAGACTGAAGGTCTTCTGAAGTCCGAACAAGTTATCCTTCTCCGGTTCACCAGAGTCACTTGATAAAAAACCACTAAGTACAACTTAGGTGGTAACACAACACAACCATGTTCTCTTTGGCAGTGTAGCACACTACAAATGAACATATTATTAACTTCTCCCATTTGTTGCTAGGATTCCCATGCTCCGCCTTCCACATAAACCCTCTAAAATGAAACAAAGCCACTAGTCAAATATATCATGCTATCATGCCATCAATAAAATGAGCACTCTCAATGGCACCAAGTATCTAGAAGAGTCCACCATTTATAGAGGAAGGTTGCATGCCTCACATGGATACTGTTAGCTCTCCAAGAAACTACTTAGTGGTTATGGCTAAGTATGCTTGGTAACTTAAGAATTCATTTACTTTCAATAAATGGATCGAGAGGATACAAGAATGGCACAAATGAAAGACTGCTAACCCAAATAATTTAATAAGCCAGTGCTCTAGAAACTGCACATCAGATGATCAATAATAGAACAGACATATAGAATAATGCTCAGCCAACCAAATACATCAAATCTGCAGGGTTTATAAAACCAAGTACATACATCATGCAGGGCTATACTAAGCATCAAGAAGTTCCTCCATCAAGTAGTGAGCATAAGCTAAACAATCCAACAGAGTACAGAATAACAATGGGTAACAAAATCTGAGTACAACAACAAGAGAAAACTGTGATTTTTTATTTGACTAGCAATCAGACATAGGCCCAAGTCTCTAAGCTCGATCCCCTTTTTCAGTCTGAGTTCTTAGGCTTTTAAAGCCTTTACAAACAGTTTCTAGATCCTAAAAGCATGGATCTATTAAATTCAACTAAAACATTAATTGACAGTCAAAAACAAAAAGATAGGGACTGATCCCTAAAAACAAGGAAATTCTGATATGGAGATCTCCTTCAATAGCTTGATGGTTGGTGAAGTGAAGCAGCCTTCCAAGGCTCGGAGATTTGATTTTCATGATGTAGCACTTGATCTTAGAGTTGTTTCCTTAAAAAGATGTTCAAACTTAACAAAACAACCACTTTGACTTTGATCTCGTTCGTAACCCCTTTAGATACTGATAAGATAATTCATAATGCACTTGTTTTGATTAGCCTTTTTCCATTTCAGCTAATAGATCCGCGATCTGGGCGAAATTTGAGAGAATCTGTGAAAACAGGCTTTTGACAGCTAACATTTTTTCTGTTAACGCCTTTAGCTGCCGAAAGCTAGCCTTTTCGGCAGCTAATGAGCGCTGTGGTGGCTCGCCTAAGCTGCCGAAAGCCTGTAGAATTCAAAAAAAACTGCCTTTGGAAAAAATCGATTTTCTCAGCCGTCCGATGTCCGTTTTGCATGTTCGAATAGTCGATTTTGATCTACAGATCATAAGCTATCCACTGGTGCTTTCAGATTTGAATTTGGAGTTCGGGAAGGCTGTCAAAATTGCCCCGCAAGATCACGCGATTTCAGCAAAAAATTCTTCTTGTTTCGGTGTGATGCATCATGGGCTTTCATATAGAAGTGCTTGAAAGTTTGAAATACTGAAAGTGTTTATCCAGGTGATAACTGCAACAGGCCTCAAAATAAAAATGAAAAGAGCTCTCCAGACTGACAACTAATGGTGGCTTCTCCACTCTTGTATTCTATTGCAGCAGTTGCTCATGTTCCTTGTTGAACTGTTTCAAATGTATCTCCATCTAGTCTTTATGGGAAAAGTCTGCAAGAGTTTATAGCATGCTATACATGTTCGGATCCATCCAGCTGTGAAATGCTTTGTTGCCCTGAACTCTGCACGCTGTGATGCAATTGCTCTGCCCTCTGTGTATATAGATCTCATCATTTAGTTCA
>LPNX011186000.1:245913-290088 GCA_001517045.1 Pseudotsuga menziesii
AAAAAATTTTACCCATTCTATCATCCAAAATGACGGTGGTCAATTTGGGAGATAACAGATACACATTCTGTTTGAAAATCTCCAAACTTACTAGAAGAGTCCACCATTTATAGAGAGGTTTGCATGCCTCACACAGATACACATTCTGTTTGACAATCTCCAGACTTACCTACACATGCACTTGTGTGTTTTTCTCTTTCTCAGCATACAACATTCATGGTCTCTAACACTTTTGTTCACAGACTTGCTACACTAGTTCCAGCATTCACGACCAAATCATTTCCAATGTGTTTCAGGAGCATCTTTACTTATAGCAAAGCCAAAGGTACTAGTCAAATATATCAAGCTATCATGCCATCAATAAAATGAGCACTCTCAATGGCACCAAGTATCTAGAAGAGTCCACCATTTGTATAGGAAGGTTGCATGCCTCACATGGATACACATTCTGTTTGACAATCCCCAGAACTACCTACACATGCAATTGTGTGTGTTTTTCTTTCTCAGCATACAAAATTCATGGTCTCTAACACTTTGTTCAGACTTGCTACACTAGTTCCAACGTTCACAACCAAATCATTTCCAATGTGTTTCAGGAGCATCTTCACTTATAGCAAAGCCAAAGCCACTAGTCAAATATATCATGCCATCAATAAAATGAGAACTCTCAATGGCACCAAGTATCTAGAAGAGTCCACCATTTATAGAAGAATGTTGCATGCCTCACACGGATACACATTCTGTTTGACAATCTCCAAACTTACTAGAAGAGTCCACTATTTATAGAGAAGTTTGCATACCTCACACGGATACACATTCTGTTTGACAATCTCCAGACTTAACTACACATGCACTTGTGTGTTTTTTTCTTTCTAAGCATACAACATTCATGGTCTAAACACTTTTGTTCACAGACTTGCTACACTAGTTCCAACATACACGACCAAATCATTTCCAATGTGTTTCAGGAGCATCTTCACTTATAGCAAAGCCTTCAACCTCCGCTTATAACAAAGCCTTCAACAATGTTCTCTTGGGTTTTCCATTTTTAATTGAATATCACCCAAAAATCAACATTTCTTTACTTTCCTCTTGGCAAAGGCTCTGACACCTTGTCAACTTGAAGAAAAACATCTCCCAAGATCTCAATTGCAGAGAAAAATAGATATGAAAAGTCACAGATTGCATTCATGCCATTCAAGTTCTAGTATATTTTGATTCTTGAGCTTTCAATTTTCATGACTTTCCAGTCCTGGCAGCCTGTCACATTCCTACTTATCTAACTTGTCCTTATTTGCTTTTATTCATACATTGACAAGACACACACCCTCCTTTTAATATTTAAGAAGACAGTTACAAAGGTCCTAACATGACCATTAGAACTCACATCCTAATTCTAACATTTTTTCGAGGACCTTATTGGTTGGGTTGACCAGAAAAAGCTCCTTTTCTTCTGTCAAGAGAAATTGCCCAACGAAAACATGAAATGTTATATTACAATTATGAAATTGGAAATTTATCATTAATTACCACTGAACTGGAAATGTCCTCATCATTTTCCAAAAACCTGAAATGTCTCAAGTCAATATGAGGTCAAAACATTTGAACGTTCAACTCGCATCATGATGATGTCTAAAGGCATGCTTTTGTGAAGTATTTTCTAAAAACCTGACAGATAGTGTTTACGTTCAAACTCATGTGAATACTTAATACACAGTAATGAAAGTAAAACTAGACAATATACAACAGTTGGATTATAGGCCCTATACTGAGGTTTCAATTTAGACCATTGTTACATAGGAAAATGTTTGGAGATTAGCACAGGATCACAAACAAAAATATAATGGCAAAATGGTTCATACGAAAGCAGTCCAAGTAAATAGATTTTAGGGTTCCGAAGATTAGAGCATGTTTGGAGAAATAAGATGAATAATTTAAACTGGAAAAATGGTCAAATGTTCCTTCCCATGCATTCAGTGGGGCAATGATAAAATAAAAAAGCAACAGTGAATATAATTAAGGTAGAATGCCATCCACAGTCCATAAACCATGCCATCCATAGTCCATAAACCACATTGCAATCCTAGAAAGGGTGGTAAACAATCACATTGAGGTTCGGAACCAAGAGACTGAAGAGTGCTAAAAGCTCATCCAGCAATATGTGAAAAGCTTGCATTGTGTTTACAATTTTACATGAGTATGCACCATGCAGTTCAAATTGTTTCTAAAAAGTAAATATGTCAAAATAAGAAACAATTTTACCGAAGTATACTTAGATGACAAAAATTACTCTAAACAAGAAGAAAAGAATTCAGATTTTGTGGGGGCATATTGAGCCCTTATGATGCTCAAAGAACAGACAGGTCTAAATTCAAACCAGCAAATATGTGCTCGGGGACTTTTGACTATAATATCTGGGAATATGCTGAGTTTGAGAGTAAAAGCTTTTGGAATATCCAGATTGCCAAATTCTTCCTTTCCAAAATCAGATGAGATATGTTAAAAAGTTTCTTAAAAAAATGAACTAACTTACATGAAACTTGGAAACCAGAACGACCGGAAACATGACCCCCCCACCAAAATGCATATGTTGGGGAAATTCAGAGTACACACACACACACACACATACACACACACACACAGAGAGAGAGAGAGAGAGAAAGAGAGTTAAACACACTACCTTGCAAGAAAATAAAAAGGACAGGTTATGTTGTAGGTAGGTTTATAAATGAATTAGACGTTAATTTGTCTTCATTTTCCATAGATTCAGGGTTTTTAGACTTCCTATGGGTCCCACACCTCTCATGGGTGATTGGATGGGCCCGGAGAATTTAAAATTAAAAAACATGCCAAAACATGAGGGTTTCATGCCAAAATGCCTAAAACTCCCTGACACCTACCGTATTGTGTTCCCCAATTGAAAAACACTGTATAGTATGGCTCAGGGAATTTCCTCTGTTTCAACATGTTTTGACTCTCGAGTACCTGTACATGGGTGTGTTAGGTGTTTCCTGCAACTTAGGAAATTAACCTCCAAATAATAAAACTTCAACAAGATGGAAACTATTCAAATATTATGTGGAGGCACATTTAGTCCATGTGATGCCCCAAGAACATTGGCAATCACAATAAAATTCCAGGTGGGCTTTATAATATCCAATCCATCAATGATGTGCTGAGAATCCGTCGAAATTCTGAGTTTGATAGCCAAAACCATGGGAACCTCCAGACCACCAAATTCTTCCCTTCCAAAATCAGGCATGAAATAACTCGAGTTGCTAAATATCATTACTACATGGATCTCATGAAAATAACAACTTGATGGAAGTAGCCAGGGCAGGCATGCATTGCACTATTATTATTGAGTGATTCATAATTTGTGACAAGTGAACTGTTAAAAGAAGGGAGCCTTGAGTTATGATGAAACATCAAAATCAAAACATGCTTATCTCAAGCATCAAAATGATATGAATTACTAGGAGGTAAATGTGGAAAGTACTCCAATGCGAACAAAAAGAGTTCAACAAATTAAAATGTTCTAGAATACTTTTTTATTTCATACATAATGGAGGAAATTGATACAAGTTCCTTATTGAGTGCTGAGCTACCTCCTATTCGCTTTATGCAATCTGAAAGTCTTGTGTAGTATAGCAACAGCTGCGTAAGAGCAGCTTTCAAGATCTCCATACCACAAAGGAAATTGCTGAAAGATGTAATTACATCTTTATGCATAACCTCAATTGTTCCTTTCCAGCGACAAGCAAAGTCTTTCACTAGGGGTTCAACTTCATTAACCGTAACAGGTTTTTCTGAACTGGAATTCGTGTCTTCACCTGCCATTAACAAAGTCTGTTAGTGAATGTGTTTCTTCTCTGGTATGTTGAATTTGCAGACAGCCATTTAGGATTACATCATAAACATACCAGCTCGTGTCTTAACAAATCGGATCAGATCATTGAAGTGTTCTAGCAAGAGCTCTTCCTGCGGTAAACAAGTACACTTAATGAAATCAGAATTGCCTTCAAGATAGGTTCAAATCGAACTAGTTGGCCTACTAGGAACAGATACATCCATCTTAGCATAAAAATAGATTCTGCAATGCCTCATTTCATCATTACCAGCTATCTAACTTACCATTTGCCATTATAGCACATCTAATGCCGATTTTCTACTGTACAATGAGAATGAGAAAATTTGAAGAGATCAAACATATAAAAGAGGATGCAATGAATCATTTTATCATTATGTATTAATTCAACTTAACCTCTATCACGTTAACACATTTGGTGTTACTTCTCTGATCTACAGGCAGAACTTGCAACTCTCAAGGAGATAGAGCACGCAAAAGGCTACCAGAGTTGTATTTGAAGGCAGCTTTGTGACCAAGTGGATACCAATCTTCTTAGCATTAGATCTTATCCCTATTTTTTCTGTTAAAGTGGACCAAATGGATACATAGATCTGATCTCAACATTGATTCCTCCAGTACATACTAGACACTGATTTGAAGGTTGCATACTTTAGTAGTGTTGAGAAAGCTAGTATTACATGCTAGATAGAGACACCATTTGAAGGTACTTAGTAGTGTTAAAAGGAGTTGAGTATGAATAACTTATGTTATTTGTGGGTTGTTTTATCGCTGCAATTGACCTATTGCATATACTAAAGAATTTATCCCACTGAGAGACATGCCCACCCCCCAGCTCCCTCCCTCAAGGTGTGCTTTCCACATTGCTAGATGGTTTTGGACATTGTGGACTAATTGTACTGCTTATATTGTAGTTTTATTGAGCAATGTTCTGTACATGAGAAGCTGCAATGATGTTATATTGGTACTTAGCAGGGAGATCGTTTTATGCGAAAGAAATATAGAATCTCAAATATCAGATATGCTATCTCAGTTGAAATGAAGAGAATAATGAATGCCATATATTAATAATGCTACAGAGGTTACTCCACAGGGCTATCCCAAGGTAGACTATCCATGTCCTCAACACATGTACCAATCTCTCACCTATATCATCTAATATTATGTCATTTATAGTTGGCAGTCTAACCACATAACTAACCTTAATTAATTGTAACATTATTTTGATGACATGATGTATCACAAAGATGTATTTCTATCATGAACAAATGATACATAATAGTATTTAAAATCGACAATAACATTGGAGCTTGTTACAGCTCAAACTAGCATGTGTGATTAATCCCCAAAAGACCACTTCTAGCCCTACCGCAACCTAGAGGGGTTACCCGCTATCACTTCAATAACTCCCTCTCTACATTTTAGGTTGGCTCTTCTCCAACTCAAGGGGGGCCTTCCCTAGGATAGGATTTCTAGGCTGAAGGGCAATGTGATGTGAAGAGATAGCTTAGAAGACAATTTGTCTTTGTATTATAGAGAAATAAAATGGGTGATGGAAGGACCAAGAAGGCTAGTGCCAATCCAACAAGGACAAATGGAGTCAAGAGGCTAGTTCAAGAGAACAAGTTCATGACAGCTTAGAGCAACTATGGCTACATAAACATACCACAAAAGAACCCTAACATGCTGAAAATAAAAGGTAGAAATAGACTAGGAGGGCCCAAGAAGGTACCACATCAAAACATTGCCAACTAGGACGTGACTCATGCCATGAATTATTAAAGAGCAATAACTCTAAAAAGATGAAATAAGCAAAGCAGTACATTGAAGCATAAGACATCAAAGGTAAACATAGGCAATAGTTCTCACAATTAACCCTTTCAATGAGGTAAGTTACCCTTATTGGACAAATCTAGCAATTCCACAATTCACCAATGACACAAAAATATAGGAACATAAGCCATTAATTTACAGAGATGAAACCCTTGCACTTCAAATTGCACCATCAAAAGATATGTCCATTAAGCTCCAAAAGAGAAAGAACTCTCAAACTCCAACCGTGACAAATGGAGAGAGCAAAGCCTTATGTAGCTTTAAGCTCCTCTTCCTTCTACAATAAAATAATAATAAAACCCTAGATCTAGACTAGGATGGAGTAAAAACACCAAAATACTCCAACTACTCCAACAATATGAATGAAATAAGATGACCAAAGACACATGAAAAATATTCAACCAAGAAAAGGCCCAAGAAGGAGGGAATCTCCATCAATCAAAGAACAAATACCAAGTCAAACACCATCCTCTAGTCTCCAAAGTTTCATTAAACTGGAAGCGCTCCAACTGATAGGGTCCAACAAGCATGAATAAACCTTAGATCTAGGGTTTAACCTACTTGATCTACCCCAATATTAAATGCCCCCCACACAAATCAAGTGTATGACACCTCCAAAAGTGGACGCTAGCTCCAAATTGGACCTAAAACATCTCCAAAATGAAATGCTCCTCCAAAAGCTAGCATGAAGTGTCATGAATTGACAAATGGTACCCCTCCAAGTGGAACGCTACAAAGAAATATGCCCCAAATGATGGGATGCTCCTCCATAAATAATGAGGTAAAGTGCAATAAACGCTTTCCAAGCCAAACATTCCATGCAAATGGCCCTCCATGAGAAAATCTCCACCAAATATCGCATAGATAAAGGTCAAAACACCTCCAAAAAAGGTACGCTCCATCATAAATTGCATAAAACGGCACAACAAACCCTCCAATGATGAACACTCTCAAAGTAAGAGCAATGAAAAGGACAAATGCTCTATGAAAATACCAAGTCTATACCCTATATCTAAGGTTTGGAAGCCCCAATGTCCCACCTAAAAGCATAGACATGGGTTAAAGCAAGCTTCATGTGAGAGTGTTCCACCAACAAAGCTAGGAAAAGATTCAAGGTAGTTCTCAAAGGTGAATGGTCCAACCAAGCAAAATGGATAAGAGTGCAAGCAATCATCCAATGGCGGACCCCCACCAAAATGTGCAATAGATGCCTCAAAAGGTGGACACTCCAATAGATAGGTATGCATGAGTATGAAAGCAATCTCTGAGTGTTGAACACTCCATAAAACATGGCATAGAATGATGTGCCATCAATCTCCAAGAGAGGGTGCCTTTGACTCTATCAATTGTAATGAAATGTCCTTCACTAAAAGTTGTCCACAACACTTTGCTACGAAAGTGTGCTGCCAAAGTGAGGAATTTTTGGGAGCGTGCTCCCTTGGAGAAAAAAATGCTTCTTGTCAAAACAAGGAGTGTCGCTCCCTAAATGTTCCCATGTTGCTCCCGAGAGTCGAAAAAATGCTCCCTCAACACCCCCCTTAGCTCCCATGGTTTAAAGACATTTTTTCTCTCTTGCTTGTGGGAAACAAGACAAGGTTCCAATGATTAGTTTTGGCATGGCTAAGGTTCCTTTAGTCGATTAAAACACTCACTCCATTTGCTCTCATTCTATTTCTCATTTCACTCATTTTAGTCTTCTTTGCTAGGGTTTTGAGTGGGTTGTTTGCTAGTTGTCAATGAGCAAATTTGTGAGATCTTGGAAGGGAGATTGAAGGTTGTTTGGGAAAGCTTAGAAGGGAGACTAAAGGCTGCATAGTTACATTCAACCACCATTGGAGAGTCGACGAGGTCGGCTCTAAATCCCACTCTTTGTTTTCATTTTTTTTTCCACTTTGTTGAATCTTTAATGTTCTCTTCTACTCGTTCCCATTTCTCTTTCTCCAGCATTCTATTACAAGAAACAAGTTACTCTCATCTTGAGTAAAGAAGCATGATGAGTACGTGGTTTTTCCTTTTGGTTCCATTTCTAATTATGATGGTGGTGTTGGAAAGCTGAAATACCAGGATTGAGGATAAAGAAGTATGCAGTGGCACATACAATGGAGGAGGAATAAATTGAAGGGGACATTGATAATGAAGTTAAAAATAATGACAGACAAAAATAGAAATAGACTTCAACGCCCTTGTGAATAAGGCTTGGGGGAGGGAAAGGGGGTGGAACCACAAAGTTTATATGCCCCCAATTGTACTAAAACTTACATAGGTTCATATACTCGTGTGAGAAAGCATCTATGAGGGATTATGCAATCGAATGAAGGTACAACTATAGGAGTCAAAACCTGTGACGAAGTTCCAGTGAAGGACAAAAACAAATACAACAAATCAAGCGTTAAATCTGAGACCCCAAGCTCACATAGAATGTTTGGTGGTCGATCCCCACCCCCCTATTGTAGTGGATTATCACCTTTGTGTAGAACAATATCATATTTCCTTGACCAAGGTTGCAGGGACAGTGTGGATGCAAAACTATTCAAGTATCTCTATGCATGTGTTGTACCATTCAATGTTCTTCACTCATCCCATTGGCATGAAATGGTACAAGCCATCAATGATGCCCCTTAAAGATATACGAGCCCCTAGTTTGACAAAGCCAAGACCATGGGACTTGACAAGGAAAGAGCCAAAATCCATGATGTTCTATGACAATTTTAAAATGATTGGACCAAATATAGGGTATCCATTGTATTTGATGGTTGGACAAATGTTAAAGCCAAGGCATTGATAAATATTCTTGGTGTGTCTGCTAGTGGTGCAATCTTCCTTTCAGCCCATGACTACTTAGATCATTACAAGACTAGTATCAATATTAGAAAACCTTTAACTAAAATCATTCAAGAGATTGGGTTGTGCAATGCCATTCAAGTCATCATTGATAATGCTCCTAATTATAAGGCAACAAGAGTAATCATTGAGGATGTGTACACTAATATATTTTGTTAGGGTGTTTCATTCTCACATTGAACCTTTTGATGCATGATATTATTAAGATGAAGGACCTTAGTTGTAAATGGATTGGTGCATTGTAGAAGACAAGGAAGATAATGATAAAATTTATTGCCAATCATAGCATGGCCCGCAACATTTTTTGCAATCACTCTATGTTGGAGCTACTTAAAATTAGCAAAGACCAGATTTGCTAGCTACTACCTCACCTTTAGGTGCCTTTTTAAGTTAATGATATGCATTAGCCAGGATGTTCTTGATGGTTAATTTGAACTTTGAACTTTGAACCTACCTTTAAAGTTTGGATTGTTGATTGCATCTTACAACTCTTTGCTAATGAATATGATAATCTATTTCATTTTGTGGTGTTGATATTATCTGTTAAAGTTTGTTGATGGCAAATGTTAATGTTGAAACTTGAATGTCGATGTTGTTAACGATTGATCATTTGATGACAATGCTATAAGTTATAGCTACTAGACTATTGATGTTAAATGTAAACTAAATCGTTAGATCTATGTTTTCATGTTTTTCTATAGCTAATTTGTCATTATGCATGTGTTTTAAATATATATATGCATCAAAATATATTAAAATATGTATTATATGAAAAACACTCCCAAAACGCTCCATTCACGAAAGCTTTTTGAAAATTCGCTTCCTACTCCTGGTCCTGCTCTCGCTCCCAACAACCTTGGTTCACATATCAATCAACCCATCTACCTCAAATGCTATCTCAACAATCCATATGAAGAAGATAGGTCCATGAAAGAAGGAGATCATCAATCAATAAGTAAAGCACTTATTCCAAGAGCAATGTATCCACAATAGGTAACCAATCTATGAGGAAGGGGATGGCCTCTTCTACAAGCGACTAGTATGCCTTCACACGTGCTGAGAGAGAAAACAAATGAGGGCGATCAACTAATAATGATGGATAATGGTGCAGGGATACCATCTGTGTGCCACAAAACAAGACGCCCAACAATGAGAATCTACACCATCATACATGAGCTAGAAAGGTGGTGCACTCCATGGAAAGTCAATGCTAGAACATCCTCATGTACAAATCACTCCACATGGATTAGGGTGCTCTAATAGAAAATCATTACAAGCCATCTATGACTGAAAACCACCTCAAATTATGACATTTGCACAAAATTGCTCTAGGGAATATCCATCATGAGCCATCCACAAGCGGTTAGGAACAAGGGCATTCCAAGGAGTACCATCCATGTCATAAAGTCATCCAAAATCACGTCCAATAAGCTAGAGTGCTCAACATATAATAATGGCACATGTGATCTAGATCTGAAAAAAGATCAAGAACATTAGGGCACTCTACAATAAAGTGATCCATGTGTCATACACAAGTGCAACATCATCCATACAAGAGCACATCCATAACCAATCACCATGAGAAAAAGCATCCCATCATGAAAATCCATATGCTACAACATCATCACAACATGAAGCAAAAATCTAGCATCAATGAATCTAGGCCATCCATAGCTCCATCAACTTATAACCCCTATTGAATGTGTGACAAAAAACACATTTGGACACCCATGTCGAAATTGGGGGTAACAATAGGCTCCAACTACGGGTCATGTGTTGTTTTTGCTAGTGCATGAGAAACCTTAAAATGTCAAAATGTATATGTTAGCAATAATCACAAATAATAGAAAACCAAAAACCATGTGGCAGGATGGATAGTTTCAACACCCCTAAACACCACATCACATTCAAGAGTTCATTATATCCAAATTTGGCTTTATAACAAAAGAAGCCGTTGATGCCAAAATGAAATCTACTCTACTCTAACCAGTGTTATAAAAACCAGTCCGGAATCGGCAAAACCGGCTGGTCAGACCGGTTCTAGGGCTTCACCGGGTCAAATCGGCTTCTCAAACCGAAAATGACCAGTTCTGTATGGAAGCAGTCGATTTTGACTGGTTTTCCCAGTTCCGGTCCAGTTCTATACGAAGAGGTACAACAACACTGAAGAATGTGTTTTTTTAATATTTTTTAAAAATCAAAAAGTTGGTTGAATGGGGAGAGCTCTAGATAACCCTAAACCCCTAAGAAGGCTTTAAAAGCAACCTCACCCCCTCTATTTCTCTCACACTAATCATCTGAGTATTTTGAGTTAAGAATCATTCTTTACATTCCTGGGTAGTGTAGCATCCTTGAAAGAGTATGTTGAGTACCTACAACAGTCTTGGTTATATTTATTATCATCATAACAACAATAAAATACACCTAACAACAGTTATCTACAACAGTAAAAAGGCTTTGAACAACCCTAACAACAATTTTGAGCTAACTATGTAGTTAAAGTAAACTTTTGTGAGCATATTCCAAACTGACAATCTGTTATAGCAGCCTTGAAACAACCCTTTTAGCAACAACAGTGTCCTTATCCTGTTAGACATATGATTCAAGTGAAATATCAAATATGTTCAATATGGCACCTAGCAAAATACATACAGGAGCCCTTTTTCTGGTAGATATGGAGTATTTCTTGGTAGATTTGGACTCTATAAGCCATTTAGAGCCTTTTTGTTGATGTATTTTGATTCAGACATGGATTGCACTCGATGCTATTTTGGTTCTATGCACTCTTAATTGGTATATACATGAGAAACTTTGCATATATGTGTATAATGGTCTTATTTCACATGGATGCACATGAATATAGATATAATTTTTCAAAAATTGAATATTTTATGTATTTTTGGTGGACTGGTTTTGTGATCCAGTTTTTTTTTCTGGCTTTAGTCTGGTTCTGGTTCTTGGGGTCAAACCAATTCGACCACCGGTTCGGTTTTGATAGCTATGACTCTAACGCTCTCATGAGCTTATTCATCAATACCATGGCATGTTCCCTTGTGTTTGGCCACCAACTTAAACAATCATACATGAAATGCCCAGTGGATACATGTTGGGACCATCATAAAGTGCAGGCTGAAAATTGAAATGTGCCCATAAAGCCAAGAACACCAACAACATGATAAGATCTAATCTCGATCTGCAGGCTCTACGCCACCTTAATATGTAGTACTAGAAGTTATTGAACAAGATGGGATCAAGGCCAAGATTTGCAAGCATAATATTGCATGAGAGGAAGTGACGGAGACAATATCTCATTGATATGCCATCACAGATGAAAATGATGGATACATATAAGCATGATTAGGCAAGGTGAATCTCTATACACCACAAGGACAATATCTATGCACTCGGTGATGGACAAAATTAGCATGGAATCCCCAAACTCACAACAGTGATGTAGGTTATGTCCCTAATCCTAGTTCACATCACCTACCAACAAGATGCAAGCCCTACTAAACTATACTAAAATTTATAGACCAAGACAACATCAAAGCGAAGATTGCAAACATAGTATCACACAAGATGAAGTGAAAGAGGTACAAATGAAAAGATAGATACATATAGGCAATGGTTACACATCTTACAAATGGCTACAATGAATAATTTTTTTGCAGGGAAAGGTATCACATTAACACTCACCATAAAGAAAAAACAATAGATTTTACAAAAACTAAGAGTTTCACAAAGATTGACCTCTCTTTGATTAATTACCCTTGTTTTACCATTAAGCTTCATGCAATGGTATGCCTTTCAACATACCATCCCTATTTTTCCATGTAAAAATCTATGCATTCATTTGTTGCCTTGTAAAAAAAAAACTCTAAATTTCATATATTTACAAAGAAAAACCATACTTTGCAATACACTCCTCAAAATGGAAACAATATTGTTTTCAAAATTATACATTTTAGAGGTGACTTAATACCTACAAGGATTGAACTTTAATAGCAATAGTGACTACTCAAAGGGCTATGCATAACACTGCAAACAAAGGTAACGTTGTTAGTCCCCAAAAATACATGACTTGTTCCTTATTTTCATGGGCTTTCTTCTCTCACCAAGCATAGTAGGAGATCCTTGGTATTCAATGGCGATTATAGGTTGTGAGGAGTGATTTGGAGGCCATCCACCTTGTTCTATCTTGCCCAAGCACCAATAATCATCCAATGCAAGAACAAAGTTATAGAAGTATTGTTGGCTTGAAGGAGGCTTTTCTAGAGGTATATCTCACCATGAGGTACCATTTGGGCCATATTCATAAGCTGAAGGTAATGATTATATAAGCCCCATCCAACACTGGATAGAGCAAGCATGTAGAAGCACACACCAACCTTACTTTTTCTTCTTCCTTCAAGAGCTCACCTCACTTTTCAATCATACAATGGCAGAGACTCCATCCTATTCTTGTAGGATGTTTGATGTAGCCCTCTTTTGGTTTTTTGTTAGACACAAGGGTATGCCTCATGGTTTTGTTGAGATGATACAGTGGTTGCATTGCCTCTTTGACTTCACTTAGTGTTGCATCATCCTATTGTAGTGTAGGGTAGGAAGAATAAGCTCGATGTTCATGAGTAGTAAGTTTCACATATATATAAATTCTCTTTCGCATTTTGGGCTCATTAATTAGAGGTGGCTTGTGATGACAAATATATGGAGAGTTGTCATTACTTGGAAGGTAACTACTTCCAACGTCTCTTTGATGAATCCACTTCACCATATGAAGAAAACATCATTGACGGAAGTTAGGAGTAGGTTATGACTACTAGTTTTCAGCTTTGCATATTTTCTAGTGGTAGGGTTGCTTCTAGATCCACAATTTGTTAGGATATTTAGACACTTAGGAGTTAGTTAAAATCAACTTGTGTAATATATCCGTTGGGTAAAGTGTGTTTCTTTAGTATGCATTTATAAATATTCTAATCCGATGGTCACGATATGCTCTAGACATAAAATGATCCGGCGGCTCAACTTCTCTTAGATCATACCTACCATTGATCCGTGATCTCTATTTAAAGAGCATGGAGGGTCCTTGGCTAATTGATCAATTATGAGAAGCTCATATGTAACTTTCTTTCTTTTGCATAATAAATTGCTCCAAGTAGCTATTTGGCTGGGGTCGTGGACTGTTTTCCTCTCGAGGGTTTTAACCACGTGACAAACATCGGTGTCTTGATCTGTGATCTATTTGTGTGAAGCAGTTGCTGAAGGTGTTCGGTCTTTTGGGTGTACCCGAACATGGTATCAGAGCATTTATGAAGAGCCGCTTTCAGTTTTGATTAAGATTCGGAACCGGTGTTGCCAAAACTTTTAAAGGGTTTTTGGCTTTCAGTTTTGATTAAGATCTGGAACTGATGTTGCTGAAACTTTTAAAGGGTTTTTGGTTGTGGAATTTCTGTGCATTTATGGCCTGTGGGAGTTGTTCCATTGCGTCCGGAGCGTTGTTTCCATTGGGAAATAGTTTTCGTTTTCGTTTCATCGAAAACCATTTCCATTTGATCCATAAACACCCATTTAGGCAAATCTGAAGGTATAATGTTACAATGATGGATTTGTTTAAATTTTTTTTTTAAATCTATCATATTTTATCAGTTTTATATTTTATTAGTTTTATTATTAGATCTTTATTGTTTTAGTCTCGGATTGTTGCCTTCCCTGGATGCGTATGCTTTTTGCCGTGCACCTTGTGCGATTGCGGCGAATCAAAAACAGAAAGGGAATTTTTTTTCTTGTCTTCTCAGCTACGTATGCTCTTTGTCGTGCACCTTGTGCGATCACAACAAATCAGAAACATCGAGAAAACTTGAAAACGTAGATTTTCTGCGTAAGCTAACCAAGTTCTAACCCCATTGTGTGGAAAAAAAAAAGTTGTTTTTGTTTTTCGTTTTTTTTGTGATTTGCAGAAAAAAAAAGGCAAGCACGGAGAACGAGCGAGAAGAGTTACAAATAAAAGAAACCCTTCCTCTTTCCATTCTTTTACGTACCTTTTAAACTTAGCTCACTTGGTCCAAAGTTGCTTTATTCCTTAATAGGTCTTGAGTTCAAGTCTTGTTAAGTTACTTTTTAGTACATGCAATTTCTATTTTCAAGTTACTTTATTGTAGAGTGCATCTCACTTAAATAAAATAAAATAAAAAGTGAGTCACTTAAATCTTTTAATTTATTGCCGCACTATTTAAAGTAACATTATTGTAAAAGTGAATATCACTTATTCTACAAAAGTGATTTACTTAAAAACAACTTTATTGTAAAGTGATTGTCAAAGGTTGATCTTGGGAAGAGGGGGGTTCTTTTTTTTAGTTGGTCAAGTTAATATCTGCCACGTCACTATTGTGGACATCTTCAACATTTTCTTTGATCAAGCATAAATTCATCATCCAGAATCAGTTTTCAGTGCCGTTTTTTTTCAAAACCACATATTTTTTCGAGCTCTTTGCATCCAGACAGTTAGTTTCTGTTCTTTCAGTCATTATTTTACAGTATGGCTGCCCCTTGTGATATTATACTTACAAGTTCTAACTATTTCTCATGGAAATCTCGTATAGAGGATGTTCTGTGAAATAAGGGAATTTTCAGGATAACCTCAGGGAAAGAAACAGAACCCGCTGATGATAATAAAAAAATTAAATGGGCAAATAGATGTGATGAAGCTCGTGGATTGATTGGGATGTCAATCTCTACTGATTTACGATTCCACATATTTGGAATTGTTGAACCTAATCAAGCTTGGAAAAAGTTGGAATCTGTGTTTGGTAAACACAATGAAATTCGGGATCATCAACTTGAGAATGAGTTGATTTCCTTGAATTCAAATGATTTTTCATGCATTCAAGACTATTTATCTAAGTATAAAACTCTTAGACTCTTATGTGCAGAATGCAAGATTAAGAAAGAAGACAAACAATGTATTTATCATATTCTTTCCAAACTTGAACCTGCATATTCTGTTTTTGTATCTACATTCTACTCCATGAAAGAATCCTTGACTGTAGGTAGCTATAAAGAGCTTAGTCTTGAATCCTTTTGTGATTCCTTAATTAGAGAGTAAGATAAGCTCATTCATTTTGGAATAATTAACAATGCAGATACATCTAGGAAAGCCTTATTGTCCCAACAGAAAGAAAAGTCCAAGCCTCCCAAGAAACATAATTTTCGCAATAATAAGCCAAACAACAAGGGTCCAAAACCCTCTCAGTCAGCTCCTTTTTTTTAAAATGATAAAGGATCCAAGCCAAAAGGAAAGAAGACTGAGCATCATTGCAATTTTTGTGGGAAAGATAATCATGATGAATCTAAGTGTTCCAAGAAGATGGTAGCCTTGGAAGCAGCAATGAAGAAGCACCACATCAGCCTAGATTCGTCTTCTGAATCTACCTCTCATGGACATGCACTTCGTGCTTCTGGTTACTCTTATACTGCATCTTCTTCTTCTACTTCAATTGAATGGCTCATTGATTCTGGAGCATCTTATCATATGGCTAAAGATCAAGCCATCTTTTCTACTATGCATGAATGTAACACCAAACAAATATTTGTTGGTGATGATAGATCTCTAAGTGTTGTAGGATCTGGAATAGTTCCAATAGAAAATGGTCATTTCAGTGATGTTCTAAGTGTTCCCAAAATTTCCTGCAATTTGTTATCAGTCTATCAAATTACTCATTCAGGTGAAGGTAAAACTGTGACGTTTTCACCTCACCAAGTTGTAATCAAGGATTTTAAAAATCTTCAAAATGTCCTTGCTACTGAAACTATTGATGATATTACCAGGTTGTACAAATTTAGCAACTTTGGGTCATCACCTTTTCCTTCAGTTTTTGTTGCTCATAGTGATAACTTGAGCAAACTTTGGCATGAGCGATTTGGTCACTTAAATTATTGTTCATTGCAACAACTATGTAAAGACAATATGGTGACTGGTCTTCCGATGGTATCTTGTAAGGATGGTGTTTGTTCCGGTTGTGTACTCGAAAAACATCATTGGGACAGTTTTGACAAACGTGCCTCTTGGCATGCCTCGGTTCCCTTGGAGCTTGTGCATAGTGACTCGTGTGGCACTCTTCCATCTACATCCTTTTCTGGTTTCAAATATTTCTTAACTTTCAATGATGACTACTCTAGACGCACTTGGGTTTACTTCCTAAAACTTAAGAGCGAAGTATTTAACATGTTCTTGGCCTACAAGGCCCTTGTTGAAAAACAATCTGGTCATCAAATTATTAAGTTAAGATTTAAAAACAGAGGAGAAAATGTTAACAACAAGTTCACTACTTTCTACACTGAACAAGGAATCCAACAACAACACACCGTTCCATATACACCACAACAAAATGGTGTAGCTGACCGGAAGAACCGCACTTTAAAAGAAATGGCTAATTGTATGATCCAATCTAAGGGACTAAATCTTCAATATAGGGTTGAGGCCATAAATTGTGCAAATTACATAGTTAATCGCACACCCACTTAAAGTTTTACAAGGTATAACACCGAAAGAAGCATGGAGTAAAATTAAACCAGATGTAAGTCACTTTCGTGTGTTTGGTTGTGAAGCATGGGCTCACATTCCGGATGAAAAACGGAAAGCATTGCAGCCTAAAAGTGAAAAGTGCATATTTGTTGGATATTCTGAAGATGTAAAAGGTTATAGACTTCTTCAGCCCCATTCACATGATATAATCATTAGAAGAGATGTTAAATTTGATGAAAATCTCTTGGCCTGTGAGCCTAACTTTGCGGGTGTGCCATCTTTGGCCTACGAGCCTGATTCGGCGATTGTGCCTTCTTCTTCTTCTTCTTCCAACTTCCTTGACAGGTTTCCAACTCCAATTTTTGATGATGACAGTGAGGATGAAAATCCACCTCCGCCTGCTCATGTTCCTCAAATTGCACCAGCACCAATGCTTCCTCGATGGGTCCGTTCAACATGTGAAGCAGCTGGTGATCTTGTCGGTGATCCTAGAGATCAACGTCGAACACGTTCTCAGTTTCAGCGAGCCTCTTCTCTTTTGACTCAAGTTTCCGAGAATCATGATCCAGAAACATTTGCAGAAGCTTCGGGAAATCCAGATTGGGATGCAGCTATGGCTGAAGAATATCGTTCCTTAATGGGGAACGATACTTGGGAACTTGTTCCTCTTCCAAAAGGAAGAAAACTTGTCAGATGTAAATGGGTCTACAGAACTAAGTATGCATTAGATGGAAGTGTTGAAAGACTTAAGGCAAGGTTAGTTGCCAAAGGTTTTTCCCAAGTTGAAGGGATTGACTACAATGAAACCTTTGCTCCTGTCGCAAAAACGAATCCCATCTGCCTTGTTCTTTCCTTTGCTGCCTTACATAACTGGGAAGTACATCAAATGGATGTCAAGTCTGCCTTTTTACATGGTGATTTACAGGAGGAAATTTACATGAAACAACCTCCTGGATATGTTCAGGATAACTCTAGCCTTGTCTGTCTCCTTAAGAAATCCCTATATGGCCTTAAGCAAGCTCCTAGAGCTTAGTATGCAAAAATGGATAGCTTTTTCCTTGACACTGGTTTTTCTAGATGCCATTCTGACCCCAATGTCTATACCAAGAAAGTAGGAAACCATCTCATCATACTTGTTCTTTATGTTGATGATCTTATCCTTACTAGTAGTGACCCTAAACTTATAACCCATGTGAAATCCATTCTTAAGCAAAATTTTGAAATGTCAGACTTACGGCATTTGCATTATTTTCTTGGTCTCCAAGTCTTGCAAACCAAAGAAGGAATCTTTCTTTCCCAGTCTAAGTATGCTTGTGACCTTCTTCGTCGCTTCCACATGGAAGATTGTAAACCAGCCCCTTCTCCCTTCCAGTCTGGAGTCAAACTTTCTGCCACTTGTACTTCCCCTGAAGTAGATGCCACCTTGTATCGTCAGAGTGTTGGTAGTCTTTTATACTAGACTAATTCCCGTCCTAACCTTTCCTTTGTCGTTGGTCGTGTTACCCATTATATGCAAGCTCCTCATGAAAGTCACTGGAAAGCAGCAAAAAGAATACTTTGATATATTCAAGGTACAATTCAGTTTGGGATTCATTACAATACAGGGGGAAAACCTTTGTTGGTTGGTTTCACTGATTCAGATTGGGTCGGCGATCCTGATGATCGAAAGTCTACTGCGGATTATGTTTTCAGTTTGGGATCTGGACCTGTCACTTGGGCTTGTAAGAAACAACAAGCTCTTGCTCTTTCTTCAGCAGAAGCAGAATATCAAGCCGCAATTAATGTCAGTTAGGATGGTTTATGGCTTCAACAGATCCTTTCAAAGTTTGGATTTGAGCAGCAGCAGCCTACTCCACTTTGGTGTGACAATCAAAGTGCCATCAAGCTTGCCAAAGATCCAGTTCTACATCAACGCAGCAAACACATTGAGCTACACATGCACTTCATCAGAAATCTTGTTCATGATCGTGTTCTTGAAATGCTCTATTGCCCTACAGATGATCAAGTTGCAGACACCTTCACCAAGTCTCTTACAGAAGCGAAGTTTTCTAAACTTCGATCTATGTTAGGAGTTCAGGAATGTGTCCTTAAGGGGGGATAGGCTCTAATGCCTCCTTCCTTCTCCTAATAGTATCGCTTTTGTAAATCCTTTAATCCTATCTCAAGTTGTTCTTAAGGGGGGATGTTAGGATATTTAGACACTTAGGAGTTAGTTAAGATCAACTTGTGTAATATATCCATTAGGTAAAGTGTCTTTCTTTAGTATACATTAGTATGCATTTGTAAATATTCTAATCCGACAGTCACGATATGCTCTAGACATAAAGTGATCCGACGGTTCAACTTCTCTTAGATCATACCTACCATTGATCCGTGGCTTAACACCCGATTGGTCCATGATCTCTATTTAAAGAGCATGGAGGGTCCTTGGCTAGTTGATCAATTATGAAAAGCTCATATGTAATTTTCTTTCTTTTGCATAATAAATTGCTCCAAGTAGCTATTTAGCTGAGGCTGTGGATTGTTTCCCTCTCGAGGGTTTTAACCACGTGACAAACATCGGTGTGTTGATCTGTGATCTATTTGTGTGAAGCGGTTGCTGAAGGTGTTCGATCTTTTGGGAGTACCCTGTGTACCCGAACACAATTGACCTTTTACAGGTACGTGGAAGATATGTTGGGCATGGATGGTTATATTTACTTGGATCCACATGATTATTGTGGGCAATTGGAGAATAGTACTCAACCATTCATCAAGCTCAGGTGCCATCAATTTGGAGTGTTGTCGCCTTAACTTGCACGTAGGTGAGAAAAATGTCAACTCACTGGCGTGGCCTTGGGGCCAAGTCTCGAGTTGGGTGCAATTGTCACCACAACACCCAACTCCTTTGTTTAGGCCAACTTCTAGACAAAGCCAAGGGAGGTAGACCCAAAAAAATCTAAGGTTGAAAGTTATTAAAGCAACTTATGAGTTAATTATGAACACTAGTTAACTTTCAGAGACTAAGCACTTTTATAAAAGGAAAAAGATCTTAGCCAAACAGGGAAACCAACACAGCTACTCAAATCTATGACTTCAAGAAGCAAATTTGAAATAACAAAATGCGATTACAAACTCAAGATTATCAAAATAGACCAATGCCTTGAGAACCAAACTATGATATGAGTTAGTTGATAAGATAAAATCTTAGGTCAAAATAACTTGCATGCAACAATTAAATGAATACAAGAAAGTGCTAGCATACGAATGTCAAAATAGTAAAGTAAATGCCATGCAAAATCCCTGCTTTGAAGGTTCCTTTTAAGAGCGCTAGTTGAAATGTTATCTACTTATAGTTGACATCCATATAGTGATGGAAAAAAAGGAGACTTAATTTTATTGCACCAAAGTAAATGTGACTTAATCTAGGTTAGTAAATTAGAAGTCCATGTTGATGGTGTTGATGAAATTGTCACTGATGCCAACATGGACTTGCAGTGGCCCCACAGGTTGTCATTGATGCCACCATGTCCCACTTGCAATGCCTTCAACCCCGTACAAAGTAGGTTTGTTCCTTGAAGCACCTTGTACCTAGTTGATAAGGTCCCTATACTCACAAGGTTGGATCTTGGAGCCACCACCTTGTTGAAGATGCTAAAGACCCTGTTGATGGTGATGAAGACCCTAGAGATGGTGTTGAAGCCTTTGTGGATGATGGTGAAGCCCTAGAATGGTTGGAGAAGCATTAATGACCTATTATGTGGTCATTCATGCTTTGATGGTGTCATGGTACCCCAAGAGAAGGTCTAGCAACCCCAAAGGTGATGTCATGATGGATCTTAACCCTTCGAGGTCTCCTGGTGTGGTTGAGGTGGTTGAAGAAGCCTATGAAGCCCCTTGCTTGCTGAAAAAGCCATGAAGAAGCCCTTGGACCCACATTTGATGGCTTAATGGTCCTTGTCCCCTTAAAGGTGATGATGTGGCATTAATGACTTGATAAAGACTTGGAACCCTTGATGAAGATCTTGATGCTCGTGTAGCCCTTGTTGGGGTCATGGAACCTTGGAGATAGTCATTATGCATGAGAAGGTTTGGCACCCACATAAATGGCGCCATGATGGCCCTTGGAAACTATATGATAATTGATGGTGCATTTGGAAATGATTTGGGTCTTGGAATCCATACATATGGTGGTTTGTAAGCCCATGATTGTTGGAGCCTTTGATATGATGGAATCTTTGGTCATNAGTCCTATATGATGGGCTTGAAGTCCATGGAAAGTATCTTGTTTAAATATTATATGATATCATTGAAAGAGTCCTTGAAACCCTTACATGTGGTGCCTTGGGTCTTGAACCCACACACTTGGTAGATTGTTGATGGTGATGTATTGTCCTCTTTCTGGTTATATGGCTATTGGGATGTCGATGGAGGTAGAGCCCATGGACGTGCCTTGATATGTTGAAGGAGACTCTAAAACTCTTGTAGTTGGTGGTATGGTCTTTGGCACCCTCGTGTAGAGTCTTTGACGTCTTGAACATATTGAAGAATTTAATCCTTAAGGATATTAGACCAGAAATTTGCAAATAAACCCATCATAGAGAGATAGTCCTTGTCAAGCCATTTCCGTTGATATGTGGAGCATCTTCTAACTGCTTACAGTTGAAAAGATATGAATGTTTGAAGTTGGTGTACCACACCTTTTTGGGTCAGTCGTCGAAACAAAAGAGAATTTAATTATTTGTAATTTTGAATTGCATGATGGCCCAGTTCGAGGTACTAACTTTCGTCCACGACTTATATAAAGAGAATATGAAACATTTCATTTGTTCATCAATCAATTCTCTCTTTGGTATTTTGCAACTCTTGGAGAAAAGTGTGAAACTGTTGAGGATAAATTTTTGGGCATCTTCACTAAAATTGGCATAACTTTCTCATACGGAATCAAAATTACAAAATTCTTGGCTCATTGGAAAGCTTGTTACGAGGGCTATGTAATGACATGATCTAGAGTTTCTTTTGGTTTGTCTATTGTTTCATCTTATGATCTTAAAAAAATGTATGGTTCATGCTTTTGGGTTTCTCTTGTGATGGCACATGTCTTTCATGAGTTCGTCTTTGATCTTAGTATGTGAGCCTCTATATTGGTATATATATTGGAAGTCATTACGGAGACAATGATGATGATGTTGCATACCTTTATGCTATGATGTGATACACTTTATGATCATAATGCATGTGATAATGATGTGCACTCTATGTTGTTGATGCACTCCTATACAATATGATGTACATGCATACCATAGTGTGATGATGCTCTCCTATGCACTATGATGTATACTTGATGTTGATGATGCATATACGGTGCACACTAAGATGATGATGATGCATACCCTATGGCAATGATTCATACCTATGATAATGATGCATGACGATGCATGTGTTATGTTCAGTGAAAGCAAAGCAGAATAACTTGTTCAATAATTGTGTATGATGAGGTGTACAATGATGTACATGAGCAGTGTATGGTAGTGAAATGACTTATCAGTATATAGTGATGACTCAGCAGATGACCAGTAGCAGTGATGAGCAGCAAAGATGAGCAACAGTGATGGGCAGATTGACCAGCAGAGTGATGAGCAGAGATTGATGTGCAGAGCAAGGGTTGGTTGTGCAGCAGAGCCATATGATTGGTTGCAAGAAGAATCTTCCATTTGAGGATTGGAGTCCTCAAACCCTTCTTAGTTGGAGCTAAGAAAACCAAGTTGGGTCCTGTTATGAGAGTTGGTGCTCTTTTCATCAGTTGGTGCTGATTGTAATCGAAAAGATTGTTGTCTTCCATGTACAATAAATAAAGATCAAAATTCCAAATGCTATTATGTCTCTTTTGATGTGATGTTGTGCTTATGACTCATGATGAATTTGATTATGTAATGGATGACATAGTGATTAATATACTCCGATTGATTAAAAGAAGGAAAAGCTTATAATTGCTCTCATGTTGATTCACCCCCCTCTCAGAGTGGCCATTGTGTTCAACAGATGGATTAAAGAAATAAAAGAAAACAAGAATCTAAGCTAACTTGATGAGTAAATTTACAAGTGAACAAATGCATGCATTCAATGAACAGAAGCAAAATTGACGTACGAAAGAAGGGGACTGCGAGAAACTAATGATAAAATCCAATAAAGCACCACTCACCCCATACTCGCAAGCAAGGATGAGTCAACCCGCAAACCGGTTACTTGCAGCAAGCTCATCCTGAACTCGTGGAACTCGCCCTAACTGAGGAAACTTGTGGAACTCACCTCAACTCGCAAAATCTTCGCCCAAACTCAGCCTTACTCACTTGAACTCGACAATCAAAGGGCAAATACGCCCCTGCCGAAATGAGAGCAGACGTCAAGCTTTTCAATGATTTCATTGAGTGTTGGGGCCTATGATTGGTGGCCTTTGAGGGAATACAACTCTGCAGGAGGCTATAAACACCTTTGTTGAGTCTCTCCCTCTCGTTCATCAAGCAACCTGTCGCTGTTGAGTGTTGAGAATGGTGAAGGAATTTTAAGTGAGTGTTAAGAGCTAACTGGTTGAGTGTTGACAAGTGAGAATGGCGAAGGAGGGTTGTCATCTGAAGACTGAGACTATGAAGCTTCCATATGAGAATGTGAAGCAACCATCTAAAGTTGCCATTTGAGACTGTGAAGCTGCCATTTGAAGCTGTTGTCTAAGACTGTGAAGACGCCATCTGACATTGTTTCAGGATCAGGTTCCATTTTAGTTTAATTTTTGTTTGTTTGTTTCATTTTTTATTTCTATTTGTCATATTTTATTGGTGCTTAGGCTTTTGTGCCTTGTGGTTGAGTATCTAAGCCACACAAGGCCATGGGCTCTTAGCCACAGGGCATAAAACAATACAAATTCGATTTGTTTTATGCCCTGTGGTTGAGTATCTTAGCCACTCAAAGTAATTTGTATTGTTTTATGCCCTATGGCTGAGTATCTCAACCACACAGGGCCTATGGGCTGAGATACTCACATGTAAAATTGATTGTGTTATGATGTAGTATCATCTTCGCATGTAAAATTGATTGTGTTATGATATATTATCATCCTCGCATGTAAAATTGATAGTGTTATGTTGTATTATCATGGTTTATCAAATAATTTTACGAATTATTGCATAGAATGTAGTTTTATAACTTATATGGATTGCAAATGCCGTTAACCTCTTTTTTGTGCCAAAAATTTACCATATTTTAAGATTTTTTCCTATTTGTTGTGTCTTGTCAAGTTTGTCCCAGGTCTTTCCCATGTAGACAAGTCATATGCCAGTCAAGTCTTTGTCAAGTCCGAGTCGTGTAACATTGATAAAAAAACACTAATTTACCAAGCTGTTATTCCCTTTAGAGTTGCTTTCAATGTGCTTACAACTAGTCCCTATGGCCAACAGTCAAACATTTACAAGATGAGTCAAATTGTTTCCCTTTAGGACTGCATGTTTGCTGTACAAAAACAGCAAATTAGATTGGTGGACATTGAGCTAAAATTAGTGGCGAGTACACTCCTTCGGTGCCTCGAAAAGCATGTCTTTACTTGCAAAACAAGAACAACTCAAAGGCATATATCAAGGGGTGTTAGAATGCAAATCTAAGCGGACTTGAGTGTCCATAACTTGCTAAAGTATGACTGTCCAAACAGCGGACAGCGAGCTAAAAGTGGGCAAAAGTGCATTGAAACACACTTCAGACAACTCACGAGGAACTGGTCTAAGTGCGCAATTAGTCAAGGTTGACTATGCCACTTAGAAATGACTAGTACTTGCAAGATCTACTTGAATGTACTTTAAAATTTATATAGATATAGCATGCATGAATCTAACAGATCTAGGATATTGATATATCGTTTATAAAATAGAACTAGCTATGACATGCGTATAAAACTAAGACATAAATTGAAGTAGATGAAGAGGAGGGTTATAGAAGATTTGTCAAAATATGCTTGTTCAATCTTTAAACAATGGAGTGCTTTTAGAGCTACACAGAGGGACTAGTCCACAAAAGCCAAGAGAAAGGGGTTGCAGAAGGCTATCCACAATCTCCTTGATGGATGAGAACCTGCAAGGAAAATGGATAACTAGAAAGAGATAGAATCACCCTCCAAATGCTTCTCTTGATGCAACCTGAAAGAGATTACTAATACAAGCAGAGATATTGTTGCCGCCTAATTCGCACCTCGTGTAACCTGGTAGAAATCTTCAAGCCACTGGGTGTGACCTTGGGGGCAAGCTCGAGCCAAGTGTTCTCACCTGATACTCGACTCCTCCGTCTAGGCCAACTCCTAGCGAAGCCAATGGGGGTGGTCCCTATGTTAAGTAAAATCTAAGGTTTTTACTCTACGAAAGAAATGATTGATTCTAGGAGTTGATGTGAAATGAATTAAAACCTTACCAATGAGTTACTGCAACTGAATTATAATAACAACAGCATTGATAATTCAAACACCATTCATGACAATATGCGGAAATTGATTTAACCATCAAAATGTGAAAGACGAGTGCCAATTGAATATGGAGTGCTTGTGTATAAGGGTTGCTGCTGTGGTCTCAGTGAAAGTATTGCAGTGTCTTGTTGGTAAGTTTTAAGATTTATCAAATGAGTTGATTAAGGAGTGGGTTAATTGTTGGTTGGTTTTATTAATTTGGTAATTATCTGGATTATTAGCAGGGAGGCGGATTCCCGATATACCACGAAGGTACAGGGAATATGTCTAGACTCACACCGTGTGGTAGCACACAAGGAAATGTGGGCTAAATGGAGTCACGGGAAGATGTTCAACACTACACCAACAAGCATGTAGCCTAACAGGGCCCCGCGATCACTTTTCAGTAGCTCCCGCTTCCTCTGTACAATTTCCCCACGTAGCAAAACACAACCCTAGATTTTCATTATTCAAGGAGATTAATTAAAAGTTAGGCTAATTACTAGTCACCTAAACCCTTTTCTGATATTACCAACTGATCAGTTAAAGTTGTAGTGGATGTAGCGCATACGAGCATAAAGGCCTTGTAAGTTTTAAAAGTTTTTGAAACTAAGTTTTATGATCAAAAAAAGTAAATCCCAAGAGCCTCTTTCCAGATTCAGTACTCGGGCAAGCCTTTATCCATGAACCTGTACTCGGGAAACCAAGGGGGTTTATTTTAAACTCAATATTGCATAAAAATTAAAGTTCTCTAATTACTACACTGCTCAAATCTTTTCCCTTTCGGTACTTCGATATAGTGCAATAGGTAAGTATTCAGATTACTTTGCAAATAAAAACTTAAATAAACATTGAAATAGTGAAGGAAAACAACTATGCTAACAGCACAAAAAGCACGAAAAATGGACACCGACACGAATTCCCCCAAGGGGAATGGGGACTAGGCTCTGATGAGCCTACTCGAGCCTTATTTGTTTTTTACAACATAGACGAAATGCACTTTGGTCATTATATTTTTGATCCAAAGGCTTATAATTTATTGAAAAATTAATTTTTTATGCAAGGGGGATCTCCGTGGGTCTTCCTTTTGCTCACTTTTGCGAAAATTCACCAAAGTTTCCTCCTCTTTTCTTACAAACCTGCAAAAAACAGTGATGAAAAGAAAGTGAAAGACACCCATAGACACTTTAAGAGTGTCTTGGGAAAATCTACAAAAAAAAGTCTAAAAAATATCAAAGTAAAACTAGAATAAAATGACTAAGGCAAGCTAGGAAGGTTGCCTCTTGAAGAGAATAGCAAACAAATCTCGAGCACTAAAATGCTAGATAAGAATTTAAAATGCACAAAACTCCTTCAACAAGCTTTTTAATTTTCAAAATTTTAAACTTGCGGAAAAAGAGAAAAGTAACCAGATCTAGAATTTTAAATGCACCTTGGAAGCAAACCAGAACTAGAAACTTTTAGACATTAGATCTACTTTTAATATAACCTTAGATGATAGATCTAATATGGAAACGTTTGTAACTGAAACAAATTTTTAAGAAAGTTGTGGATCAAAAGTTGAAGAACCCAGAGTAAAGCAAGAAATAAAGGAGAGAAAACGCCTCCTTGGTGAGATCAGAGGGACAAAGCTTCTTTCCCAATTTACTGAAGGAAAGGTAGAGCACATTCGCTCATCAATACTCCAACTTTGGCTTCCTGCAAAAGAGTCTCAACACTGGCAATGGGAATTAAAAATACCCATGTAAACCAAAAAAAGACTACAGCAACAATGTAGATCCAAAAATGAAATCATACATATATCAATAAGTTTTCTTCTACTTACAATAAAAGAATAACCTATCAAGAATTACCTTTTATCTTTACAAAAATACAATTTCCTTCTGAAATCAAGTTAATCCCTAACATATTCAAGCATGAAAACAAATACAGGTTAACTCACTAATCTAGAGTAAACTCCATCCAAATATCCATAGATCCCACACAGAAATTGCCTCCAAAGCCTTTTATTAAAAATACTCAAGAAAACTATTACAATGTATACAAGCAAAGGTTCCACCTTTCGATCATTACAATGGAGAAGTGACCTGCTTAAATAGGAAATGAAAGACCCAAGGGGTAAATCCACCACTGAGAGATCAAGCGTAGCTGAGCTTGAGTTCACGAGAAGGTAGGTGAGTGTGATTGCCTTGGTCTCCATTGAGAGAGTGCCACCTCTCCAAGAGAGTTGCACCCCTCACCAACTCACCACCTAACAAGCTTCCATGCGCTACCTACCTCAATGCTGCATATTCGTATAGCCCAAATCGTGAGCAATGGGTGAAACACATGATACGATATGACAAGGTTGAAAGGTGACGTTTTCTTCCTAGGAGCAATCGCCATTCAAGTCACCCAATCGCCAATAAAAAAATACTCACGTGAGCAAGGAGATACTCGTTGGGTAAAACATATGGTAAGTCAAACATGTTTTAAACTTGACGTTACCTTCCTAAGGAGAACTCGCCCATATGGAGACCACCATGCCCAATCATCCTTTAGCCATTAAACAATTACTTATTTGACTTTTTACTATTTTGGCTTTGCCAAAATGATGCATTTTTAGCATTTAAATGCCACTTTGATTCTCCGTTATCCAAATAATGCATTCTGAGATGTTTTAGCCGCCTAAAATGTATGAAAGGTGGGTCCCGGGGTAAAGAGTATGCACTGAGTGTCAAAACGAGCATCCCCACGCCAAATTCGGCCTCCGGATCAAGCTTTTATTAAATTTTGAAGTTTTTTAATTAAACCATTAAAAATGGCTTAAAAACAGAAGAAAAAAAATTATTTTTCTCGGAATCTGACGTAACTTTAGGGGGGCTTAGTACATGTCCATGTGACTCGATATGAATGCCTAGCATGTTTAAGAACACTAACATGGAGGCTCTAATAACCTCCTAAGGGCTAACCACCAAGACGACTACCCCAACTTTGGAGGTGTGAGTCAAAAACTCAGAAATTATTAGTCGTTTATTCAACAACCAATAATTACCAAGAGAAAAAACACTCTGGGCTAGTCGGCTTGATGCCTAAGTCTAGGAAGTCAATCATTTTATAAAAATTGACCATGCTAGCACATTTCTTACAATTTCCCCAAGGGGATATGAACCATAGTTTTAAAAATCGGAATCAGTCGAGGGTCAACTCGGAATCGGTCATAAATCGGCCAATTTGAATTTAATGAATTGGTTTGATAAAAAATACATAAAATATTTAAATTTTAAAGAAAAACAACATTTTCAAGATTATAATCCATGATTCCAAGGCATTGAAGACAAAATAACCAAAATCTGCTCATGTATATACTATATAAGAGTCAATATATCAAAATGGCACAAAGTGTACTGTAATCTGGAGTCTGTGACAATACTCTGTGCAATACATAAATGATAAATACATGTAACATATCTAGGATACTAGAACAAATACATAATCCATGAGGCCTAGGCGGCTAGGTGCTATATAGTAAAGGCTATATGGCCTAGAGAGTCCAAAAAACATGCTACATAATCAACTACATAATACATAATCAATGATCATCATCAAACTCAGCACCACTGCTAGAACTAGAACTAGAAGAAGAACCAGAAGGACTAGCAAAGACATCATGATCTAGCTCAGTCTCGGGCTCCTTGAGATCAAAGTCATCTGCTAATGAAGTAGTAGTACTAGCTGAATGTCGACATCGTCGATGACTATAAGTACGAGGTCCTGATCAGCTAGTGCCCGCCATGCCTAGCACTGCTCTCTCAGCGTGTACACCTGTATGAACTGATGGCATCGACAATAAAGGATCTGCATCCAACGGAACATCCAGCAAGTTGTCCAGCTCAACATCTATGTCATCACCAAACTCTGGCGGTTGGGTCTCCACTACCCAATCTGAGGTTGGATCTATATCATCCAACACAATGGGATCCGTATCAAGTCTTTTGCTCATCAATTGCTTGCGCCTGAGTCGGAGGTTGTACTGCACGAAAACTAGATCGTTTAATCGTTTCTTCTCTAAACGGTTTCTCTTCTTTCTGTGAATCTGCACAAACAAAGACCGATTGCACTCACACCCAGAAGAGCTACAGGTTTGACTCATGACCCGAATTGCAAACCTTTGCAATAGTTTAGTATGGTTACCAAATGCCTTCCACCATTGTGCTGCAAATGTGAAGAGTAAAGGTAGTTAATAACTTGATTCAACAAATTCGATTGTAAATTTGGCTAAGAATTGAAGTATTTACTATTTACTATTTACAAGTTAAGAATTGCAGTTTAAACTTAACATTAAACTTTAAAAACAGAAGTTAATCAAACAATGGAAATGTTTACCTGGTTGGTCATCCTCTCTTGAAATCTTAGCCACATTATTGGCAAAGGTACCTGTGGCAGCGGTAAAAGAGTTGATCTGTCTATGTATCTCCAATTGGTCCGCCTCATTTGGGACCATGCGCTCGAGGAATGAATACAATCCATCTGCTACCTCCCCAGTCGGATCTGGATCAATATGCTCTCTATACTGATACCTTGGGTTAAGAAAATACCCAGCTACATGTATAGGGCGATGGACTTGATTGTTCCATCTCCTATCAATGATCTCCCAAATAGGCCCATACTTGGCCACTCTATTTTTGTATTCTGCCTTTATCTACTCCTTTGCTTGATCCATACCTTCATAAATGTAGCCCATGGCCAATTTTTCCCCATCAACCAATCGCAACACCTTAACAAGTGGCTCAATAATTGCCACAACCTCTGCTGCTCTTTTCCAAAATGAAGAGCTTTTAATTCTTTTCTTGGTGTCTTTTCCATCTTGTTTGAGGGCCCATTGGGATGAATTCCACTCATCACTTGGAAACATTTTCTCCAAGTTCTGTGCTTGGGAAAGGAGAGATTGCAACGTGAGGAAGTGAGTTGCAAATCTAGTAACTGTAGGCCTAACAAGCTCCTTGCCCTGTGTGTGTCTTCTCATCAAGCTCAATACCCAACTGTGGTTGTAGATGTATTTGGTGATGCTCTATAGTATCCTTGATCCAATCATGTTTGCATATGTCCTCAAGCATGAGGTCTATGCAATGTGCCGCACATGGAGTCCAAAATATGGTTTTATGTTTTTCCTCTAACATCTTACCAGCAAGAACATAGTTAGAGGCATTATCTGTGATGATTTGTACAACATTACTTGCCCCCACCTCCTCAACAACCTCATCCAAATGATGAAATAACAAATTTGCATCTCTCACCTGATTAGATGCATCGCGTGATCTCAAAAACATGGTTCCTCGTGGGCAAGAGACAAGAAAGTTTATGAGAGTATGACCCCTCTGATCGGTCCATCCATCTGACATGATAGTGCATCCTGTTCTGACCCATGACTGTTTGAAATCCTTCAGGAATTCATCTATGGACACTATCTCTTTTTACAAAAGAGATCCCCTCAAGTCATGCATGCTAGGGCCTTTGAAGCCCTTGCCAGCAGCTATAACAGCATCCCACATAGGTTGGTAATAAGAAGAGCGGGCAGCATTGAAGGGGAGATCAGCATCATACCACCATCAAGCTATGTACTCATAGGCAACTTCTTTGTATTTCTTCTTCCAATGGTCATCTAAGGTAGGTTGAACATGTGTTGGAGGCAACTGAGACGCATTGGCACTAGCAGAGGATGTAAAATAACTTTGAATGCCACCCTTCTTTTTTTTATTTACCCTTCTCTTGTATAGTATCGGAGGGTGCAACATACTGAAAAAGATCCCTATGATCGCTAGAAGGGATAGATCAAGAGCCTTCAATTGAACCCGTAGCATAGGTCCCACCCATCATTTCAGCAAGCCTCCTCTTCTTTCCTACTTCTTCCTCTATCTCTCTTTGCCTAGCCTTACTCTCTTCAAACTTCTTAAAATATTCTTGCATATCAGCTCTAATATGTCCAATAACATCTAGTGGAGCTTCACATGCCTTCACTTGGGCTTTGATGGCATCCATGTGTTGTTTAAGCCTATAAATTCCACCACCCTTAATCAACTTCTTGCAATACTTGCAATACATCACTCCGTCAACAACATCTGCATGGGCCCATGCCGAATCTTTTGCTTTTGGGGCCATTTCTGATAGGCTGAAAGTTGAAACAACAAGCAAAATTATAAAAATATAGGGGATCTCTTTTACCAATTAATCTCTTTTACCAATTGGTAAAATAATAAATTATAAAATTACTGTTTAAAATTATAAAAAATTTGCAAAAGAGATCTTTGTTTAATAATTAATACAAATTTTTGGTAAACTATTAAGTTTTAACTGACATAAATACAAATTTTAATTTTTTTATAAAACATAAACTTTGATAAATTTGTTACTTACCTCTGATATTGATTCTTGAAGACTGTCCACTTCTTGACACTTGTACCTCTGCAAAGTTATAAATTGTCCACCCAACTCAGCAATAAAAACTCTCACCACTGTCCACTGTCCAGCAATGTCCACCCAACTCAGCACTGTCCACCCAACTTAGCACTGCCACTGTCCACGACTCTGTCCACTCATGCTGCAACTCGTTACTCCACACCAGACTGCTCCAAGAGTCCAAACATCACAAACAAAATAAACAATAGGTAGACCGTAGTGAGTGAGTGTCTTTTTGTAGTTGGGTTGGGTTGGGTTGGGTGGGGGCTAGTTTAGGTAAAAGTTAAAACTTAAATAAAATAAAAAACAAAGATAAGTTGAAAATAAAAAATAAAACAAGAAAAAATTGCCGTAACCGGGCCAGTCAGGTTCGAAAATCGGTCAGTCTACTGGTTCGTTACCGAACTGGACTGGGTTGGTGACCAAACCGGCCGGTTCGGTAACAAACTGGTCACCGATCCGGTTTACCTATCGGTTTGAACCGGTTTGGTACCGAACCGGTGAATCGACCGGTTCCGAAACTGGTCAGACCAGTTTTTAAAACACTGGTATGAACATGTGTTACAAACATTTTTTAATAGACTCTCTGAAAAAGCTTGGTGGACTTCTGAACTCTGAAGAATGAACAAGTATACTTGTTCCACTTCGTCAGGTCGCTTGAAAAACCCACCAAGTACAACTTAGGTGGTAACAGATACAATTGAAAGTATGCTTACAATAAAGACCTCTCTTACAGCCTACAATAAGATCTAAGGTAAGCAATAGATCCTATCCTACTAGATCACAATACCCCTCTCACAGCCTAAAAGAGAAGCAAAAGTGAACTAGCTATTGATAAACAACACAGATTACCTCATATAATAAACGTGCAAGACATTAGCATCCACACAATAGGTTCAACTCCTTCTTGACCTCCAAAGTCTTCACTTTATTACACTATTCTCCAACTGCGAGATATACAATACAATAGCTCCGTCTCCAACTAAAAGACCTGCAATGGAATGAGGGAAAGCTTGGTTAAATACCAAAATAGGAAACGGGAGGTGAATTTCATGAAGTGGAGTGAATTAGGGTGTAATATGACACATCATGGAGTTAACTACAGTGTAATTTGACACCTGATGAAGTCAACTAGAGCTTAAAGGATTATCATGAGCCACCTAGGAGACAAGGACGGAAAAAATAGGGATTGATTGGATCAAATCCAATTGAAATTGACACCTCACTCGAGGGGGCAAATAATGGAATATTCCCTTTTACCATACTCCTAAAATCACTCAAATGTGTCTCCAACATGCAAAAATCACAAGATTTTGTCTCTAGGAGGCGGATTAGCTTGACTTTATGATTTTTAAGGGTCCAAAAAGGGGTGTATGAAGTGTATTAAGGTGTTTAACGGAGCAGTATGAGCCCTAACCAAAACGCTCCGAACCCAACGAAACCTGGCAAACCAATTCTTGTCAAAATCGCAATTTAGACTGTTTAAATCGCAATTCAGCGATCTGGGTAGTTTTAAAATCAGGGATTTACTCTTGGACAGTCAAATACGATTCCTGAAATTGCAAAATTGTGAAAATAACAATTTCCCAGAACAAATTTGACCGGTTTTATAAAAAATCCAACGAAAAAGCAGGGCGTTTAAGTTGTATTTTATCCTACTTGGTGTTTAACACCCCCATTGACCATATACCACCACATTATGACATTTTTAAACCCCTAAGGAACCTACAAGGTCATATTTTACAAGGATAAACATGGTGACAGACTCAAATTTTGACATTAGACTCTAAGGACTTAGACACTAGCCTGAGGCTTTTGTATTATAACATACTTTAGCTTTAGAGCTGTGAATAAAAAACCTAGAGGAACTTAACAAGTTCTTCTAAGTAAAAAACACTTCAAAGTTGCCATAATACAAATGAATCACACGGGGTAGCCCTTTTACACATGTAATGGATGTCAAAATTATTACAATCATCTTCCTTTCACCATGACAAAAGAAGTGTATAATACAACTGGGTAGAAGACTGCCTAATCCGAATGAGGAATTGAAAGTTCCCTCGTTGATTGGTGTCTTTTGTCCGTTGAGCATCCTATGCAAACTGGGTGGTAACAAGGAGTTCACATGAGCACTTGAACATGGAACCTAGGATTTTGGATGAGCTTCTTGGACTACTACAACATTGAGGCCAACACTTGTTCATGACACCCTGGTCTCTTGAACTACTTCAATGTTGCAGTTAGTAGACACACATGGGACTATGCTTTATTGTTGTACATCATCGTTGTAAGCATTAATGGAAACACTTTCCCGAGGATGAAATGGTGGGAACTTCCCTAGGGCTATAATGGGGATCAAAGGACCCACTAGATTTAATAACAATGTAGGTTTAATGTCTATTTAATTTAAGGTGGACTCAATCCATTATGTTATTTTTAAATAAGGCCCAATAGGTAGTTATCATTGAATACATGTAATGTGGCCTCATTAAAGACGGTACACCAACTGATTAGCATTAGGGTTTCTAGATAGCTATAAATAAGAATGGAATCCTCCTTATGAATCATGTATTGTCTTATACCGTATTAGAGATTAGCTCATTAGATGGTTGGCCCCTCAAAGAGGCAAGTGAATAGGAGTTAATCCTTCCATAGAACTATCATTGTATGGTGTTGCTCTACCTTAAGGGTTTTGGATTCTAAAAAGTGTTGAGCATTTATGGTCTATTGTTTGTGATTCAATTTCAAGGGTTAAGGCTCATGACAACAAAATTTCTAAATATGAAACAACATCTATACATGCGAAAGGAAAGCATGCATGTGCCCTTTATATCTCTCTGCTCCATAAATGCCTTGTTCCCTCATTCAATACTATATGAATCTGTCAAAGGATGGTGTATTGTTGCTTCTTCCTTTACAGCGTGAGTCAGCCCAATCAACTCATGTTTTCTTTGTGTAGTCTCACATCAACTCTGTATCGAATGTATGACATGTTTGCCCCGACAACCCTTCTGTCTACGTAGGCACCATCGATTGTTTTCTTTAACTATGGAGAGCTAACTAAAGCATCTATGTAGGACTAGAATTCTATCACAAAACTTCAAACCGCAGATTTGCCAACGACAAAGAATATGCAAGAGTGACAAGATACAAAAGCTTGACTTCTGTAAACATGGAATGGTCTGTTATCACCCGCCTTGTAGTTGCCTGTCTGAGGTGGATCCAGGATGGATGGTAGAGGGGCAAGCAACTGAGGGGTGGAACCACGACTGCCTAGACTCCCAAATGGATGGTTGTCACACCAATCAAGGAAGCCATCACTTTATGTTATCCTAGTCCAAGATAACAATGGGGGAGACCCAGATCTGCTCCCGACAGAAGAGATTGGACCTAGACACCAGAAAAAGATCAGATGGGGCTTCAGGATACTTAAGGTGCAAGGTGAATGGAAACCCTAGCTCTAGGATTTAGGTACTAGCAACCGGTGAAGATGACCACTGTCTTGGGAAACGTAACTGTGACAGGGTGAGCAAGAACAGAGTTGGGACTGTCTAGTACCAAGGAGACAGACTCAGTGAAAGATAGTTCATTGGAGTTATCAATGAGTGTTGGCAAAGAGAATGGGAGGAGATCTTAAGGGATAGGACTAGCGCTAGCTAGGAGATCAGTGCCTTATGTGTATTAGGCAATGGAGTCAGCAACAACCTAACGTTTCAGTGAAAGCACTTGGGACACACCTTGATCTATGGACCCAAAAAATAGTTGGTCCGGAGAAGCTAAGGTATAGGAAAAACCAGCTCAATGGAAGGCTAGCGCTAAGGCTTGGAAAGACAGATTTGCAGTTCTAGGGTCACCTGGAGGCTAATAACTCAGCGTTGAAAGAGAAATGAGGTCAGGGTGACCTGATCTACAAGCCCAAATCAGAAAATCAGTAGAAAAATTAGATCCGAACAAAGTCAAAATTTGATGAGGGGCTAGGGGGGCTGAAAACCAATTTCTCAGATCTAAGGCAAACCAGAAAGAACTAGCTCAACATTGGGGCTGTTCTGGAACGTTTAAGCCCTGATCTATCAACCTATCTTGTTAGATTTCAGAAAAAAATCACTTCCGAAAAAGTCCAATTTTCAGTGAGGGCGTTAGGGCTGTTTTAGTCAAAAACTCACATCTAGGTCAGACAGTCAAGAATTTGGACAGTGTTAGAGTTGATTTGGACTGTGTGGGACCCAATCTATCCGTTTGTGAAGTCAGAATTCAGAAAAAGTCAAAACCCTAGCAGGTCAAATTTTCAGTGGGGGGGTTATGCAGTTTTCTAGCTAAAAATCAGATCTAGGTCAAACCAGCAGGAGTTTGACCAACGTTGCAGTAGATTTAGTGAAGAGGAGGCCCGATCTATGAAACCCAGAAATGGTTTGGCCAAAGATCGGACGATTCCCAGATTTATTGCTTTTTATGGTTTTTAGTATTTAGAAGTTTTTTCAGAAAAACTGAAGTAAAGCAAGGTACAATGGAATAAGATCTGAAGAGAAGAGACTTGCCTGTTAGATCTTCCCTGGAAATGCTTGTAGAAGTCTTTAACAGTGATGATCTTTGCTATCCCGATCAATTCTGGAAGATCCCAATGATTTCTATGGAGGATGTAAGCCACAAGCCACCAATGCGCCCCCTATCCTACATGAGCAAACGTCAACAATATCAGATTTGCCAATACGAGATAAAGAAACCAAATGCTACAAGAAAGTAAAACGAAGTAATCATAGATCACAATGAAACTAATGAAAACTCCCTGATCCAAGACGAAGAAAACCAAGCGAGTTGAGGTTCCCCTGCAAAAAAGCTCCAGCCAAAACGCCCTCCTATAGGCAAAACAATGATAGCAGAAAAATATAGATCTCACAAGAATTTCCACAATGCTAGGAAGCTGAAGACTATCCAATCACCATTTGAGAACATCAGATGCAAAGCAAATCCAGAAAATATCCACAAAAAAAAGTCTTTCTATTATTCAGATCCAAGAGCCAAAGACCATTTACAAATGAGATGCTCTCTCATTTAAATAGAAATGAGAGAACCACAATCATAACTGAATCCTAACCACTTTCAAAACGAATGGCTAAGATTAAAAGATGAAATGTTCTAATCAATGGTTGAGATGAGCTCAACATACAACACATGGATCAATATAACCATAATTTACCAAAGTGGACTAAACCACCCATAAAAAGGTAACCCACTCAACAAGAAATAAATGAAGCACATGGTGGGTCCAAGGAGTGTTTGACTAACTCCCTCTGGGTGTCCCCATGGCATAATAAAATAATATAATAATTTAATTCTTTGACTTTATGCCTCCTTGAGGAAATTGCGAGCCTTCCAAAAGCTCCAGAAAATAATACAAAAATGCCATTTCTTTACCTCAGTAGCCCAAATCGATTTCTTCAATAGCCATTTAATCATTTTTAATTTGCCTCAAGAAATGTGATCCTACCAAAACAGCCTCCTAGGGTGCCTACATTGTCAAACTGAGCCCACCAGGCTCTCTGGGATGGGGGTACAATGGTACAAACAAGTGGTTGCACCCCTTATGCCCACACAACGCCCTAGGAGATCCAACTATAACATTTCCTTGCTCAAACATATCAACCGATGAAGAAAAACTGCATCAGAAAGGCAGAATGAGCCCGATCATATCTGCAAGTGCCCGGAACTGGAAATAAACTGTCTCATTAGACTCGGAGAGTCCAAATCCATCTAAGGTGTATACCCATACCCCTCACAGGTCTCTATCTGATCATCAATCATATCCAATAAACAATATAACCATCTGTAACTGATCAGACACCAATAATAACTCAAACTCTCATCCATCTGCTGCAAGTGTAAAAGGCTAAGACATGCTCTACAACTCATTCAAGTAACAATCACAACAAGTAGCATTCATTTCACTGGTGGTACATCAACCAATACATATATAAGGCTTTATTTATTATTACTCAGACTTGGACTTTCAAGACTACACTCACTTCATAGTTGTAGTCAATTTGCTAGTTAAGGGTGAAGGGTGAAAATGACAAGGCTAAGGCAAAGGATGACTTCCTACTCAACATCATGACACTTTGGATAATGGAAAGGGGATACTCACTATAACCAATGTCAGACAAACAACAACACAAGGACTGGCAGCACCTCACAAATGGGTGAGTTGTTTAGAGAGTGCTTATTCAACTTAGGCATCATGACTTACATCAAGATTTATCCAAGTTCATTAGGAACATCATTTTATTCCATGGCCTTTTTGGCCTATATGACCCTTTGGGACTTCACCAGTGCTTAAAAGCATAGCTAATTGCAGCGTTCATCAGGGACATTTATTTTATAAGGTCAGCAATATTTGGATATAGCATATTTTTAACCATTGTTTTTTTGGACCTTTTCTTATACTCTTCAAGGAGTATTTTAGCATTTCATTGCTCTTGCCCTCTTTACATATTTTAAGAAACATAGCTTTATAATTTTCATTTTTCATGGGTGCAGGTTCAATATTTTCAACACAGCTAGTACATGAGCTTTCAGTTTTAGCCAACAACATCTCAAGTGACTAGGGGGAGTTCTGCACAGTGCCAAACATCGGGACAACCGACCAGAATGATTTAGGCATACTATCCAACTTACCAAGTTTTGTCACCAACTCAGAGCCGAGACACAATAGAGACAGAGAGGCTTGTCCAACAAAAGTTCTAGCGAGGAGAAAGATCCTCCATGCCATAAGTCAAGAAGTCAGTTGAGTTGAAAACTAAACTGGAAGGTAATGGATGGATGAAGACAATGAATGATGGAGCCAACACTAGCAAGCCAAAACAATGGTGGGAATGACTACCTCTGTTCTCCCTAAGGAGGGTAAAACCAATGAGTATAGATCAAGAACTTCCAAGTCTAAGTAGGGACATCAATACATAGTACAAGATACAACCAAGTCCATATAATTATGACCGCCAGATCATGATACCACAAGTCAATACATGTCACAAAAATCAGTATAAGAGCAATAATAACCATCACACAATATAAAATGCTGAGTCATAATCATGCAATATGATCCATCTGTGACATCATCTGTCCAATGAGAAAGAACTGATATAAAACTGGCCATCAATCACTGCTTTGTAATGACATAAATGGCTACATCGGTCCTTAAATCTGAGTGTCCTGAGACTTAGTCCTAACATGGGAGAGTACAATAGTCCACTAGTATAAACATGATCCATCAACAATGCTCATCTCGGCATCTCATATGTAAGAGATCTGACTGAAAAATGTACTGCGTCTGAAAAATAGAATATGGTGGCCTGGCTACTATATATGTGATAACATGGTCCATGACCTAGCTTGACAATTGCAGATATTCCTAAGTCGCTACAATTTTGCTGTAGTCGTGGATTTGTCTATGTCGTCATAATTTTATTGTAGCCATTGATTTGCCAGGTGCCATGATTTTGATGTAGCCGCAAAATTGCAATTCGTCATTAAATTGAGATGGTGTTTGAGTTGTCCAAGAGAAATCACGATCTGCCTAGGGAAATTTCATAACTCAGTCAATTTGACCTTGACAACTCTTCCATCCATGCAGGGGCCCTCCATCATCTGTGCATAATGTCAAATCTATGTCGGTAAGTGATTAGTCAGTTCGTCGTTGAGCCAGTTAGCTCGAGTCGGCCCAGTCAGTTCGGGTCTGCTCTATACAATCTTACATCGGCTCTTCGTCAACTATATGATGCGTCAGGTCTAATTCCTAAGTAGGGAATTGGCATTTTGTAGCAGGGTATCTTTTCCAGTTTGCGCAGAAGATTAAATGAAATGGAGCAATAAATTCTTTTGTAACGGAGGTGCAGAAGAACTCATGGTGGACGACAAGTTGGGGTTGAGGGTGTGAGTCTTCAACTAGCAAGTGTTTTCGGCAGCAAAATCTATCTGCCCTAATCACTAACCGGATAGATCATTTAGATCTATCATCAGCACTTCACGGTATTCATTGATTATTAGAGATATTACACACAGAGGGGAGATCATCAACATGGTCATGACTTTACTGTTGGGGATGAGTTGGACTCTGGAGATACTGGGAACAATTCGCCTTGATCCAGAAACACAACATTCCTTCTGCATGTCACTTCCATTCTCTTCGGAAGGGCCCTATCACTATTCCTGGTGATTATTTGATCATTTCTTGCATTTTCACAGAAGCTACAAGCAAAATGTGTGGGAGTAAGGGTGCCCCACCATTTAGAAGAATCAATTCGCTAGTGTCCAAGAAGGTAGCCAAAGATATGCACGTGCCCACCAAAATCTCCGGGAGGACTATACTACACTATCTGGGAAATTCCGGCACCATCCTCCAAGAATTGAAGCTGCTATGAAAGAACTATCATTGAGAGAGGACGTTTTTCCTTGCATGGGCGACTCATCTGGAGCAAGCAACATGTTTTTAGAGGTATAGTGGATGCATGGCATGCATGTCTCTTGTATACTGAACAACTATCCTAGCTATGGTTATTCCTATGTCATTACAATCTCATTGAAGCATATTTCATATTCTATCTCAGCATTTGTCATATTTGGTGTTTGAGAACTTAATATATTATTCAATGCAAAACAATTTATTTATCATCCATACCTAAAACCCACAAACATACAAACAAAAACCATAACCTATTAGTGGGGGAGGTCATCCTTTTGGGCAATTTCAATTCGCACACTAGAGCTCTTCATATACCTCTACAGAGTTGCTCCCAGGACATGTTCTATGTTCAAGAGATTGATCCAGTTTCAATGGGGCCTCATCGACTATTTGATAATGTTATGGGACCTATTATAGGATATGACAGACACCTCCTACGGCATGGAGAATCTCATGAGCTTTTGATCCTTAACGACCTTCCTTGCTTCTCGTCTTCCCACTTCTTTAGCTTCCAAGTTCACGATGGGGGTGCGAGTGTAGTGGATTACGTCCTTTCCATCCAGAACCTACTCCCATTTATTCATCAATTTTTCAATCACACCCATCCCCTTGGTCAACCATGTTCTCCTTTCCTTCTCCCTTCAGAATGACACCCACCTAGCCTCGCCCCCCGACCCACCTTCGGGCCCACCCTTGACCACTATCTTCTTTGTCAAAGGTGACACCAACACCTTCATTTCCACTATTCGCCAGATGCTCTCTCCTAAGCCTCACTTTGCATCCTTTATATCCGCCTTTGACAGGTATGCTTGTTTTTCATCCATCCTTTGGGAGGATGCCCTTAAAACTTATCCCTGCTCAACTCACTAAGCCTCCCATTCTCCAGTGGTATTATGAAGATTGCAAATGCCTCCACACCCATCTTCGCCATGCCTTCACTCAATGTCACCCCTCATACCCCAACCTTAAAGCCTCCTACCATCAACTCCTCTGCCACGAGAAATGCCTCCTTATCTCTCGTCAAAGGCGAGAGTTGAGTACCTCCCTTATCCACTCCCCCAAGAAATTATGATGTACCCTCTTTCTTCGGGATGTTATATTATTTGCATGTAAATCGATTGGCAAAGTTGATAGTCAACTGGTATAAGTAAACTAGAGTCTAAGACAACAAGCGGTGGAGGTATAGTCGGTTTGCCTACCTAAATAGTTGTTTGGTCAAAGGAAAACGACTAGTCAACGAGAAGTTGACGTAACGGCCAAAGCTCAAAGGGAAATCGACCCAAGTTGACCCAGTCAAGTTGATAGTAACAAAATAACTGAAAGTGGTTAGGAAGTTATGGATTGTCATTTATGAGCAGTTGGTTGTATTGCATCTATAAATAAGATATAAAGGCTATGCACATAACAAGTGAGGGTGGTGTGATGATCATGTAATGGAGTGTGATTTGTGGTATAACAAATCATGGTTTGAAACAACTATTGGGAGTGATTGACTAATAGATGAGTAGTAAGCTCGTTGGTTTGTTTGTGATGCCTTTACACATATCCCAAAGGAGAAAAGAAACAAACTTGACAACAAGTCGAAGAAATGCATCTTAATTGCTATCTGCCATAGAAGATGATCCCAAGTCGGTAAAGGAAGTGATTGACTCGGCAAAGGGTAAACTTTGGAAAAGAGCCATGGAAGAAGAAATGGAGTCCATGAAGAAGAATGAAACATCGGATCTAGTCACGTTACCAAATAGAAGGAAAACCATCAACGATAAGTGGGTGTTACAGAAAAAATTGAATGCAGCAGGTTGAGTAGAGAAGTACAAGGTTTGACCGGTAGCGAAAGGGTATTCCCAAGTCAAAGGAGTCGATTTTCGTGAGATTTTCTCTCATGTTGTTAAGCCAACTTCCATAAGGGTACCAACGTCTTTAGCTATAACATTTCATCTTGAGATAGAAAAGATGGATGTAAAGGTAGCATTTCTTCATGGTGATCTTCAAGAAGAAATCTATATGAAGCAACCAAAAGGATTTGCAATGGAAGGAGAAAAGGAGTTAGTTTACAAGCTCAAGAAGTCTCTCTACGGTCTAAAACAATCACCCAGGATGTGGTATCAAAATTTTGAAATGTATATCCGGCAGCTGGGGTTTCTGAGAAGTCAGGTTGATCACTATGTTTATGGGAAAGAAATATGTGCTCATTTCATATATGTACCTTAGTATGCCAATGACATGTTGCATGTAAATCAACTAGAAAAGTCGATAGTTGACTTGTATAAGTCAACTGGAGTCAAAGGTGACAAGCAATGGAATTGGGTTGGCTTGTCGACAAGAATAGTTGTTTGGTCAAAGGTAAACGATTGGTCGATGGGAAGTCAATGAAATAAACAAAGCTCAATGGGCAATCGACCAAAGTTGACTCAGTCAGGACGGCTATAACAGAATAACTAAAAGTGGTTACAAAATTATGGATTCTCATTAATGGGCAGTTGGTTGTATTGCATCTGTAAATAAGATGGAGTGGCTATACAAATAGCAAGTGAGGGAAGTACGATGATCATGTAATGAAGTGTGATTTTTGGTCTAGCCAATCATGGTTGTAAACACCTATTAGGATTGTTTGATTAATAGATGAGTAGTAAGCTTGTTGGGTTGTTGGTATTCCCCTAGGAGAGGGATTTCCAGGGTAATTTCTATGAAATGTTTTAATTGTTCTATGCCAATGGTTTGTCTAATTGTGTTTAACTAAATGAATTAATTTGCAAAGCCTAATGTAATCGGTATTAAGAACCAACACTCTTCCCGCCTGATCTTGATCCAAATTCCTTGTTCTCCCATACCTCCTCCATCGATGATATCCAAGGATAGCCCCTCATCCAGGTTACCTCACCCTCTTCTTCATGTTACTTATTCACTCTACGTGACATTCGAGCAGTTGTCTGGGTCATGAGTTCCAACAAAGCCACAAATGAAGGGGGTTTTTAGACCAAGCTCTTTAAACAGGGACTCCATGCACTAGACTATTACCTAGTCCATCCGTTTAACGTTGTGGTCCACACAAGCTTCCTTGAACCTTGGCCACACTATATTATTCACCTGATCCAAAAAACGGGCCCCAATTTAGATCTCAATAACTACAAAATGATTGTGGTTCGACATACTTTCTCCAAACTCTATGCAACAACTCTCCATATGCAACTTTCTAGGAAGCTTGAGAGAAGACACCACAGAGCTAGAGGACAAGAAGGATTCAAACTGGCATACCAGACCATTGATCACATTCTCACGCTTTTGTCCATCATCGAGGAGGCACGTCATCGCTCTTTAAAAGTTTACGAATGTTTTGTTGTCCTCTTCCGATTAGGCCTTGAGGCCCAAAACCACTAACCTATGTGATTCCTGTGGGTTCGAGCGGTTACTGACAGCTAGGGAATCAGCTAAGGACTGATGCCATCCATAGAAGATCTAGGGCATCATCATTAAGTCAAGAAGGGCCACCGGGGCCAAAGACCACCTACGTGCATGCCATCCAAGCATTATTTAATGATGCATGCACTCTTTAAGTCTCCATCCGCATGCATGCAAGTCAACTGCAAATTAGAAGATAAAGTGACCTAATTAGGTCAAATATTAGGGTTTTCGCAGTTGAAAGTTATAAAAGAGGGATAAAGCAAAAGGAGACTTCACTTTTGGATTATTATTATTTTGGGAGCTCTTGGATAGCAGCACAGCGTGCCGCACAGCAGTTGGGGTTGGAGACGGAGTCTTCAGCTAAC
>LPNX011186000.1:290146-390959 GCA_001517045.1 Pseudotsuga menziesii
CATTCAAGGTAAGCCATACAGGTTCACCATTTGTTCTTACATTCATTCATAAGTTATCCAGTATATGGTATAGATCGTTGCAGGGACACGTGTGCAGCCGTAAAGGGGGGTTTTCAGCCAGAAAGCCTTAATCAACTGCTGGGCCTTCAGATCTCAGCTTTACTCCGAAACTCAAGCACCATTCTCATCATCAGCATCATACTCCGGTACCCAGTGATTATCAAATCCGTCCGTGCTCATCCGGAGCAGTTATCAACAATTTCGAGATCCAGGGGGCGTGAGCAGCTGTCTCTCTGAAGCAAGTCGCTATCTTGCCTAGAGATCTCAAAAATCCCGCATGTACCAGGCATTCTCTCCGGCACGGAAAGGCTATCATTCCTGCAAATCGACAGCATCATCGGACACCTCCCTCACTGAAAGCGTCACCCTTTTCTGACTGGGGTTCTTACTGCTGGGGGGTTCACCGGAAGCAGAAGAGATCTGCCCATCTCCAATCCAGTTCTCGGTGCTTGCATACTCTCTCAGGAGCAGTCTAGCCGACTTATCAGTGGTAAGTGTTCATTCTGTCCCACAAACCCTAACCCTAATTTTTGCTATAAAATAGGGATTTTTGCATGGCAGTTTGCATGCCCAGTTGTATCAGCATATTTGCTTAGAAATAGAAAATATCGGGATTTGGGATATTACAGTGGTATCAAAGCTATCTTCTTGGCCAGCTGTGGGCTTAAGAAATGAAACGTAGATGAATACAGGAGGAGACCCTTTTGTAACCTATAGGAGGAGGAAGAGTAGATACACAGGGGAGTTTGAGGAAATCCAACTAGAAGATACCAATTCAGATATGGAACAAACAGGTATACACTCGGATAGGAGAAAAGGAATGGGAGAAGAGGAGGATCGGATGGAGTTTCGCAGCTTGGTCTCTGCATTGCAAGACTTAGCCAAAGGACAAAAAGATGTACTCAATGCAATCAACAGATTATCAACGAAACCGGAAACAGGTATCAACAGTGCACCTCCCTCACCGGTAGATCGGAGATATACAAGCAACAGTGGAAAGATAGCATACACTAACATTCAGAATACTCCACACATATACAGCAGACCTTCTATTCGGCCTACCATGCCTCACTTTTTGGCAGATACAGAAGGGGACCCGGTCATCCAGGTAGAACCTAGCGAGCCTTTTGGGGCTTATTTACAGGAGTATAGAGACTTAGGGGATGAATTTCATGCTGCCATGTCTTTTTCAGATTTCTGCAACATGAAGAGTAGGAACAGGCCCAGGAATTTCAACAAGGGTTTCAATCACAACTATGAGCTGCAGAAGACCTTGGGCAGGTTGACCATCCCAAACTTCGATGGGACTCGCGAAGGATCAACGAGGATATGGGTTCAAAAGTTGGATACCTATTTCCAACTCAACTCCATGACAGAGACAGACGCCATTAAATTGGCTACACTTCACCTGGACGGAGAGGCTCACGAGTGGTGGTACCACGGATTGGTGACATTGGGTCACAACACCATACATTCCTACGGTGAGTTCACTCAGAAGCTCATAGAGAGGTTTGACAGGAAAGATCCAGAGACACATTTCAGGGAGTTGGCTCAACTCAAACAGACCGGTAGTGCAGAAGCTTTTATTTCAAAATTTCAGAGGATAGTCGTTATGGTAACAGATGTGTCAGAGAGCAGATTGACTATGTTATTCACTGAGGCCCTCACAAAGCCACTACGGGGATGGGTGAAAGCCTACAAACCCCTCACTCTGCAGGATGCCATTAGCAGAGCAAGAGATCTTCAGGATTTAGTCCCCAAAAACAAATTCCCCCTGAAAACCAATTTTTCTGTTAGGGACAAGGACAGGAAACCTTTCCAGCAGGATGTGCCCAAGAAAACCTGGTTAGACGAGGACACTAGGAAAGATCTGAGAAGGAAGAAACTATGCTTCACCTGTCAGGAACCATGGGTACCAGGACACAGGTGTGCAGGGAAGGCGAAGGCTCACTACATTGAGGTATATTCAGACAGTGATGAGGACGACTATGAGCAGGAAGCCACAGAAGAACTACAGGCAGCTGAGGAGGAATCACACCAAGGTGATACACCAGACGGGGTCATTGCTACATTATCTGGAGTACCAAGATTCCATACTCTCAGGGTCAGGGGAGTAGTACAGGGTCACAGAGTAGGAGTATTGATTGATGGGGGAGCCACCCACAATTTCATTAACTCCGCTTGGGTAGCCAAGAGAGGTATTCAGACCGAGAAGTTCGAAGGATTCACTGTAGTAGTACCCAGGAACTCCAGCATGGAGTGCAACTACTGGATCCCAAAATTGAATGTCGCCTTAGGTAACTATCAAACGACAGACTCTTTCTATGTAGTGGATGTAGCGGATACTCATGTGGTATTGGGTGTTCAGTGGCTTTATTCTATAGGGAAATACACTACAGACTACAGGGCAATGGAAATGGAGTTCCAGGGGCCAGATGGCAAACGGGTAGTTTTGAGGGGCATCAACACTTATCCCCCAAAACCGGTATCATCACAGAGGATGGAGGTAGTACTCCGACAGGATGATATATAATGGGCTGCAGAATGTTTGGTCACCTTCAGGAAACCCCCAGAGACCAGCACACAACACCCAAGTGACATTCAAACCTTGCTACAAAAACATGAAAAGGTTTTTCGGGACCTTCCATCAGGTAGACCACCAGACCGAGGTTTTGAACACATCATCGAGCTAGAGGAGGGGACACAAGCAGTCATCACCACTCCTTACAGGCATCCCAAAAGGTACAAGGATGAGATTGAGAAAACAATCAAAGAATTACTGGAGCTTGGATATATTCAGCCCAGTTCTAGCCCCTTTGCATCCTTAGTAGTACTGGTCAAAAAGAAGGATGGTACACTGCGAATGGGCATCAATTATCGAGCACTCAACAAGAAGACCATTAAGAACAGGTATCCCATTCCCAGAATTCACGAACTTATGAATGAGCTTCGGGGAGCTCAATACTTCTCCAAGATTGATCTTCGCTCGGGATACCATCAGATCAGGGTAAGGGACCAGGACATCTCCAAAACAACTTTTCGCTGTCACTATGGTCACTATGAGTTTTTGGTCATGCCCTTTGGACTTACCAATGCTCCAGCCACTTTTCAGTCATGCATGAACCACACCTTCAGAGTAGAGCTACGTAAGTTTTTGCTCGTATACTTTGATGACATCCTGATTTACAGCAAAACATGGGAAGAGCATCTGAAACACCTAGACGAAGCATTGAGTATTTTAGAAGAACATTCGCTTTATGCGAAAATGTCCAAGTGTGACTTTGGCATGAAGGAAATGTTGTATTTAGGATACATAATCAATGCAGAGGGAGTACAGGTTCATATGGAGAAAATCCGAGCTATCAGAGATTGGCCCGCGCCAAAAACAGTTACAGAATTGAGAGGTTTCTTAGGTCTGTGCACTTATTACCGACGGTACGTTAAGGGATTCTCCCAATTTGCAGCGCCCCTCACAGATCTCACCAAGAAAGGAGCGTTCACTTGGACAGACTTAGCACAGAAAACTTTCGAGGAGATGAAGGTTATTATGAGTTCTTGTCCAGTTCTAGCATTACCAGACTTCTCACAACCCTTTGTAGTAGAATGTGATGCCTCAGGGGAAGGGTTAGGAGCAATATTGATGCAGAATCATCACCCTATTGCATTTGAGAGCCGTGAACTGAAGAACTATGAGCGCCATTACTCCATATATGACAAAGAGATGCTAGCCATCTTGCATGCTCTCACAAAATTCAGACAGTACCTGGTGGGCAGTAAGTTCAAAATCAAAACCGATCATAACAGCCTCAAGTATTTCCTAGAGCAGAAGGAATTGAATGAGTGACAGCAGAAATGGGTCAGCAAAGTACAAGCCTACGATTTCGAGATCGAGTATGTGAAAGGTAAGAATAACGTAGTAGCTGATGCATTATCCAGGCGTCCAGCCCCATTATCTCTTAGTAGTATATCCACGGATTGGAGGGCACTTCTCTTAGTGGAATACTCCAAAAATAAATTCGCTTGCGAATTATTGGACGGGCAAATTCAGGATGACAGGTACAGGATTGTGGATGACCTCATCTATTAGAAAAATAGGATATACCTCGTTCCAAAATCCACATTGAGGAAAAAGATCATTCAGGCAGCCCACGATTCTCCTTTATCAGGGCATCAAGGTTTCTTAAAGACCTACAGGCAAATCAGAGAGAGGTTCTCATGGAAGGGCCTCAAGGGGTTATTTATGCAGCATGTCCAGGAATGTAGCATCTGTCAGCAGAACAAGATTGAGAACACCCATCCAGCAGGGTTACTCCAGCCACTACCGATTCCAGAACAGAAGTGGGAAAGCATCTCCATGGACTTTATTTCAGGCTTGCCCAAGGTCCAAGGGCGAGATTGTTTATATGTAGTAGTTGACAGACTGACCAAGTTTGCACATTTCTTCTCGATATCATCAGACTACTCGGCAGCTCAAGTAGCTGAGTTATTCTTCAGGGAGGTCTTCAAGTTACACGGGTTACCTAAGACCATTGTCAGTGATCGGGATAGCAGATTCACGGGTGCCTTCTGGCAGGAATTGTTCAGATTGGTGGGGACCGAACTAGCTACTAGTACGAGTTATCATCCCCAGAGTGACGGGCAAACGACAATAGTCAACAAGTGGATCGAAGGATATTTAAGGAACTATGTAGCAAGGCAGCAGCGAACCTGGATCAAATGGCTACACCTAGGAGAGTACTGCTACAATACTACCTATCACATGTCTATTAGGATGACTCCTTTTAAGGAATTATATGGTTATGAGGCCTTGGACTATGCAGATTTGGCATTTGGAGATAGTAGGTCTCCTAAGGCTAAGGATTGGATACAGAACAGTCAGGACATTCTGAAAATATTGAAGGAGAATTTACAAACAGCCCAGAATCAACAGAAGTTGTATGCCCACAAACACAGGATTGAGCGGAGCTTTGAGGTAGGGGATTTAGTATACTTAAGGCTCCAGCTTACAGACAGTCCTCACTTAAGAAGAAAGAAGCAGAGAAGTTAAAACCCCGTTTCTATGGACCATACAGAATAATCAGGAAGGTGGGAGAGGTGGCATACGAACTAGAACTTCCACAGGGAAGCAAAATCCACAATGTGTTCCATGTATCTAATCTGAAGAAGACCCTTGGGCAACACATTGCTCCATCTACCGAATTGCCTCCTTTAGATGATGAAGGACTGCTGATACTGATTCCCGAACGGATCATACAGACTAGAGAAAGGAAGCTCAGGAACAAGGTAATCAGAGAATACTTGGTTCAATGGAAAGAATTACCGCCAGAGGATGCCACCTGGGAAGGTGAACAGATATTGCAGCATCCCAGTTTGAAGTTGCTTGAGGACAAGCAATCTCAAGCGGGGAGGACTGTAATGTCCTCTTCCGATTAGGCCTTGAGGCCCAAAACCGCTAACCTATGTGATTCCTGTGGGTTCAAGCGGTTACTGACAGCTAGGGAATAAGCAAAGGACTGATGCCATCCATAGAAGATCTAGGGCATCATCATTAGGTCAAGAAGGGCCACCGGGGCCAAAGGCCACCTCCGTGCATGCCATCCAAGCATTATTTAATGATGCATGCAATCTTTAAGTCTCCATCCGCATGCATGCAAGTCAACTGCAAATTAGAAGATAAAGTGACCTAATTAGGTCAAAGATTAGGGTTTTCGCAGTTGAAAGTTATAAAAGAGGGATAAAGCGAAAGGAGACTTCACTTTTGGATTATTATTATTTTGGGAGCTCTTGGATAGCAGCACAGCGTGCCGCACAGCAGTTGGGGTTGGAGATGGAGTCTTCAGCTAACGGGATTTCGGCAGTGAAACATCTGTCCTAGTTTCATTCAGGGTAAGCCATACAGGTTCACCATTTGTTCTTACATCATTCATAAGTTATCCAGTATATGGTATAGATCGTTGCAGGGACACGTGTGCAGCCGTAAAGGGGGGTTTTCAACCAGAAATCCCTAATCAGCTGCTGGGCCTTCAGATCTCAACTTTACTCCAAAACTCAGGCACCATTCTCATCATCAGCATCATACTCCGGTACCCAATGATTATCAGATCCGTCCGTGCTCATCCGAAGTAGTTATCAGCAATTTCGGGATCCAGGGGGCGTGAGCAGCTGTCTCTCTGAAGCAAGTCGTTATCCTTCCTAGAGATCTCAGAAATCCCGCATGTACCAGGCATTCTCTCCGGCACGGGAAGGCTATCAGTCCTGCAAATCGGCAGCATCATCAGACACCTCCTTCACTGAAAGCGTCACCCTTTTCTGACTGGGGTTCTTACTGCTGGGGGGTTCACCAGAAGCAGAAGAGATCTGCCCATCTCTGATCCAGTTCTCGGTGCTTGCATACTCTCTCAAGAGCAGTCTAGCCGACGTATCAGTGGTAAGTGTTCATTCTGTCCCACAAACCCTAACCCTAATTTTTGCTATAAAATAGGGATTTTTGCATGGCAATTTGCATGCCCAGTTGTATCAGCATATTTGCTTAGAAATAGAAAATATCGGGATTTGGGATATTACATTTGTCGACCTTTAGAAAGCATTTGATTCCGTCCCCAGAGTGACATTGTTCCAAATGCTCAAAGATATTAGCATTTCCCAGACCCTTATACCACCATTACAAGGTTATATGAGTCGGTCCTTGGCCACCTTCACACTACCTACAGGATATCAAACTTTATCAAGAGAACCATTAAGGTCAAATAGGATTATCCCATATCCCCTACTTTATTTTGGATATACATTGACGAGCTAGAGTCCTTCCTACAAGAACACATCCAGGACGAAGATGGGTGCCTTCTCCATTAGGTCTTGATTTCGATCTTGCTCTTGATGTGGTCCTCCTGCCCTCCTCAAATAGCAACAACTAGAGTCCTTGTCCCTCTTTTGTGATCTATGTCAGTTGACAGTCAACTTGGGTAAAACCAAGGTCATGATATTCAATGAGTCGAAGAAATTCCTCACAAATCTTCATTTCCATTTTTCGAGGAGAATAGATGGACATCACTAGCACCTATACCTATTTGGGGGTACAGTTCACAGGACATCGTTTCAATGTACAGCAAGCCCCTCAGAACTGAGTCAACAAAAAATACGAATCCTTAGCCCTTCTCAAGAGATGACACTTCAGAAACTATTTTCAAGACATCTCGTCCAAGATGTAGCCCATGGACACTCTCATTCGACCCACAATCCTCTATGGTTTAGAGATTTGGTTGCCTTGTCTACTAGACACTGATTGGGCTCCAATAGAGAGTGCAGATCCACCTCCTCCGTCGCATCATCAGGTGCATGCAAACAGTTCCTCAGCCCATCATACTTGCAAGGTTTAGTGCCCGCCACTATCGGCTTCGAGTAGTGTTTGCCTTGTCTCTCACTCTTACACCACCTTTGGAGCTTTGCTAACTCAACACTAGGGTGCGATCGATACATGTACTTGGCATATCCATCATTTGAGTGTATTGCCTTGGATAGCCCTTTAAGTCGTACTAGATCTTTGTATGTAAGGGTCACAGATCTATTGGTATCTGTTGGCATTGCGATGGAACGACTTCTTCCATTTCGGTATTTCCTGGACATGTTTGGCTGCCTCTTACCTACTAGGCAATAGTTAAACTGAATCACCCAAGCCAACATCTATAGACAATTCATGCAAGTCACTTAGATCAACTGTCAGAGCAGGTTATGTCCATAGATGACCTTTTATGCTGCACATTTCATGGATATGAGGGACAGTCTCATCATTCAATCCCATTACACACTCTACCATTAGACACAACTCTTATATCCCTTTGGGCTATTTCAGAGTGGGTTCTCATCATCTCAAGGTTGAGACAGATAACCAAATCGACTGACCAGACATGAAATGCTAGGTTTATCATCTTCAAGAGGTTGCAACCGAGGAGCACTTCATCTTTCGGTGTCCTAGTATTACGAGATTCACGAGCGGTTCCTTTGTCTTTTTAGTGACCTTCTAGCAGAGTTCAAGTCTTTGGCTAGTTTTCTCAAGTATCTGGAATAAAGATGCATGACCTTATACTTGCAGGATCCTCCTAGTTCGGTCCCTTCTCTTCCCATGACATTCGCAGTTAGGACTAGCCTCTACGTCTACCTGACCCCAACGACGTGGTCAACCACAACCCCACCCCAACAGCCAATTGACTACATCCATATCACAACAACAGGCTACCCACTCCCAACGAAAACACACTACCCATTATATCTCTTTTTCTAGTTCTTTTAGACAAATTCTTATTTTGAGATCCCTTCATTCAGCGTTGGATGTTAGGAAAGATGCTTCCAGTGTGCCATGACATATTCAACATTTTGGTATCCCAAATCCCAAATTTACTCTCCTTGTACATCTTTCTTCTATATCGGCTCTTTTTGCACCTAGCTCTTCTAGGTTGGCTCTCCATCTTTGGAGTTGGCTCTTTTTGGCATTAGGATAGAGTTTCACATCTTGCTTTATATAGGACCCACCTTAGCAATCCCACTTTCTATTGACATCCTTGTACCACACATTCCGATTGACCTACTTTTGTGGTCATTTGTTGGACATTAATAAATTATCTTATCTTATCTTATCTTATCTACAAAACAATTTCTAAGGTACTAAAAGTCCAATACTCCCTCTTATGAAGGAAACTATTCTATGACAAACACAATATACTCCCTATGCATCCAGAGTCCCCCCTCTACTAGTCGCTTGGTCAAACAATTGACCATCAACAAACTTGAAGAAACATGAATCTGAATCATTGCTTCCTTTTGTACTCTAAACTCTCTTCAAAATATTCAAGGTAAAAAAAATTTGTACAAGGAACGTTGCATGGACAACCTACCAACCTCCTTTACCCTTCATGCCACCTTCATGGGTCAAAAACTTCTCACATCACATCATGAATTGTTTGAGTCTTCCTGCAATAATGAACTCATCTATATTAAATCTATGGCATGTATATGATCTATCAAATAATGAATTGAAATTTGCGCTAGACTTGGAACAACCCAACATGAGTATAATCTCTTTGATTGGTGGTGTATTCATTGACCCTTTCAAGGCAACTCCCTCTTCTTGGAGAATCCTTCAACAACTAGAGTAAAATTTTATCAAGGTCGACCACCTCTTACTAAGGGAATCCTTTCGTATAAAACATTCTCAATGCTAGAGGACACCTTTTCCATCACGGTTCTTGCAATACCTACTCAACTAGATATACAAGTAACCTGTAAAGGCCACCTTCTTGCACTCTAGCTAAAACTTGACCAAATCCAAGCTTGTTGTCCTTGTTGGTGAATTACTAGCCATCAAAGTCAACCAAACATTGTAAATTTGTCCTGCAAGAAACTTTAAAAAACTCTTCATTAATTCAAGAAAATGCAAGAGAGAATCTAAACCAAGAATATCACCTAAAAGCATCTGAAAAGATACAGAGCCCAATACCTTCACAAGATACGTGGCATCATCAACCAACTCCACACGCACTCCTCCCTCCTCTTGAAACCTATTGAAGATCTTTCTCCCATAATTCATATGTCTTGAACCATAATTGTCCACATACCATTCAATTGATGAAACAGTGTATGGAAACGCTGGACACCATGACAAAGTCGGTATCTAGCTTGGCAGTCATATAATTCACATCGAAAGCATCTACACCCCCTAAAAACTTCTACTACTGATGTTGTTGCTCATCGTTTCCCTTCTTCTCAAGACACTAAGAGGCATAGTGAACGTGCTTATCACACCTAAAGCACTTGATATGACTCAAGCCTTTCTTCCCCTAACATTAAGAATTTGATTCTTCCTTTCCCTTTGGCCCCTTCAGAGGTCCTCCTCTCCCACCCCTCCTCACCTTACTAATAAGTGCCAGGTCTGGTACATCATCCTTGTCCTTGTAACTAGTTGAGAGTACTCAAGTCTCATCTCCTCTCCAATGAAAGCATCCCACAACTACCTTAAGTTAGGTAAATTCTCCCAACCAAAGATAACCTGAACAAAGTTCTACCAAGATGAATTGAATCCATTTAGATAAGTTCGAATTAGCTCATCATCTTTGACTCCATCACTAACTACACCAAACTGATCTCTTATCCCTACCAGCTACATCACCTAGCTATCTACTGCATCTATCTTGCACATGTAGATCATGGTGAACTTGTTCCTCAACATCTTCCTAGATATGTTCACACTCAGGTACAAGGCTCCCAAGGCTTAATACATCTCCTTGGTAGTGTTGTTCTTAGCGATATGAGGGATCAAATGATCCTTCAGCAAATTTAGCAGGACTCACTTCATGTTCATCGCATTCTTGTCGTACTCTGCTAGATCCTAGGGATCTATAGGTACTTTGGCCTACTCCTTCACTAGGTACCAAAGGTTTGTTGCTCACAAGAGGTTATGTAATCTACACTTCCACGGTACAAAGTTAGAGGTACCCTTCAACATGTGACTCTCTCGCTTACTAGGGATGGCCATCATTGCAACTCCACTAAGCAAGCTTCAATCTCCACTCATTAGACCAACTAGGACTTCACATCCCACAACCCTTCTCAAGTCCACATATTGATACCCGGCACACATCTTTAGTCAATGAAGACAAGGCATACTGCTTGTTGAAACTCTCCAATAGCTCTCTCTTCTTCAAAGGTCAATCTATCCACACAGAATTCGGGAAGGCTTCAAATATTCCTCTTTGATACCATGTGAATATTCCTCAGCACATGGTAGCAATCTTAGTCAGATTTCTAACCTACCTATGTAGGAAAATAGAAAATTGAAATCTCTATCAAAACTGCAATCTGATTTTTACTAGAAATTGAAACACATGAAGCTGAAGAAAGTAGCAACAAGTACACAAATCTAAAGCTCAAAACACATCATTGTTTATTTCTCGAGTCTTGAAAACAGAGAATGCACTAAAAACTGGATTTTTACCCTTCACCCATTGCTTCTAATCTGAAAATTGAATGATTGATGTCTATACCATAACTTTCTTCTTTGTAGACTAGGAAGAAGAGAAGGTACAATGAATCTGGACACATACACAACAATGCCTTAAATTGAAATAAACCTAGACCCTAGATCTATTTCTGGGCATATAAGTAGTGCCCTCAATATACATGAATGATTTATTCCTAGGAAAGTGCACCCACTAGAAGATGTGCATGCATGCATCTCTCTCTTCTAGGGATCTGCGCCCCATCTCTTCTTGGAACCTTCCCACAGGCAAAGCACAGTAACAAACTGTGCATGTAACTACTGATTAAAGCAAAACCAAAAATAGAACTGAATTGCTAAATATGAAATGTCTAAACTGGAACTGAACTGATGATGGTGCATGCATGTGCCCTCTCTCTCTCTCTCCATAAATTCCCCCGTGCCGTCATTCATTGTTATACAGATCTGTTGAAGGGGGGTGTACTACGGGTGCTATCATTAAGAGTGGTGTATGCAATCTTTGTTCGAGTACCTTCTCTACATGCACCCAAATCTTATCTACTTGCTACTGCCATTAATGGCACTCAGTTGGATGCTTTTTAATTAATGAAAAGTCCAACATGTCCGAGGGGCAAAATTAAAGAAATCCAAAAACCAACAAAAACACATTATGAAACTCCCAACTCAATGAACTCATTGATCTATATATTGCCAAAATTGCTTGAATAAAGCTTGACAAAAGAATTCTAGTAGAGAAAAAAACCCAAAGGAGACTAGAATGACCAAGCTCTAAAGCGGCAATAATATTAAGGCTTCGATACCAAATGATATGAGCACAATACCAGCAATGGAAGACACTCACATACAAGTGAATAAACAAAGACAACTATGCAAGTAGAAGGGAATTGTTAAAACAATACTCCTGTTGTAAATGCATTTGTATTACTAGATATAGAATAGTAAATATGGGGAAAGTGATCAAAGTTAACTAAGTCTCTAATATTATAAAATAAAGTGGATAAGTGATCTATTTAGACTAAGCCACCTAACAGAGAGTAGGCAACAATTTGTTGCCTCTGTATGCCACATGACTCATAATATTTTGAATATCTTTAGAAGTATATTCACTGACACATTTTGCCCTAAGAGTTCTCAATTGGCTACCACTCTAGACTTCTACTTCTTTCATAAATTCTTTAAAGAAACAAAGGCCCTTTGATTTATTTTTCTAGAAATAAATCCAAATTGTCTGGAAAAGTCATCAATTAAAGTCAGAAAGTATATAGGACCAGCCATTGATTGAGATAGTAATATTCAACATAGGTTGTTTTGAACTAGATCCAATAGTCCTATGCTGGAAGCTTTGCCTGCCTTGAACTTTTCCCTATGTTGTCTCCCTATTATGAACTCTTAACACACTAGATTATCCAACATAGCTTGTCATAGGCCATAAACCATTTGTTTCTTATGTGAAAGCTGAAGGTGTACAAAACTCAGATCGTTGTACCTTTCATGCAGTACAATGCCCAATTTTGATTGCTTATCCACCACTTCCACGAGTTCTTCCTACTTGAATGGTACCACATCCATCCTTTCTATTCCATTCTTCTCCACCACTACCTTCACAACAAATTCATTCTTCATGGCTTTGTCTTATATTTCACAATCTATACCATTAAAAACAACGTTGAAGTTATATTTGGTTGTTTCACATTTAAAAAGTAAGTGCTTTTTGAAAGTGGGCACATGCCATACATTCTTATTACCTTTTCTTGTCCATTTGGCATCCTTATTCCAACATTACCCTTGCCTTTAACCTCATACATTTCATCCTTTGCAATTGTCGCTATATCCCCTTAAATGACTCTATCTCCAAATTAACCATCCATTGCTTGCACCATCTCATGTGTTTAGTGGCGCCAGTTTCCAGGCACCAATCCCTCTTCAATTCTGGCTCAGTTGTTTTTAAAATGTCAAACATGTAATCTTTACCTTTTTCTCCTCTCCCTTGCTAGTTTCACAAGCAAAGTCAGACTTCTACTTCTTCTAATTCCAATTTCTATAGTTCTTAGTATCTTACTTCTTGGAATCTTGCAGCATTCGTTAATTATATGACCTACTTTACAACACATAAATCATGCTTTCAAATTGCTACCCTTATCTTGCTTACTGTTCCTCAAAGGCCATAATCACTACTAGTGTTTTGGATCAAGCTCGTTGCTAGTTTGCGAAGGCTACCCATCTTCTTTAGTTGGTTGGCATCAAATAGGGCATCATTAGACAGTGTATTCAGGTCACTTGGGTCAACACACCAGGTGGTTAATCTCCAAGATGGCATTCTACACAGATCACTTGTTGAAGCTGAGAGACAGCCTTATTGTTCAAATCCCTTACACACTTCGGAATTAGATGCATGCTCTCAGGATCCCCCTTGGGTACCTTTTGATTGGTTCTCATCATCTTCAAGTCGAGACTCGAAACCAAGCATCACATCACACAAGGGGATAGGATTTTCCAGATCTGCCATCTCCATGAGACCAAGATGGAGGAGCACTTCATCTTTCGATGCCCCATCTATTACGAGATCAAATGATGGTCTTAATGTCTTTTCAACGAGTCTCAAAACCCTCTCCACTTTCTTCCAGTTAGACCAGATATGCTTGGCTTGTACACAAGGTAGGCCCTCAGACTTGGATCTCACTCGCTTCATCCAATCCAGACCAGATAGTGCCTCATCAAATGGATCACAGCTTTCTTCTTAGTGCTTTGAGTAGACAAAGGTACCAAGAGGTAGGCAAGCTGTAGCACTATATTAGCCATTAGCTTTGTGAGACTTCGAGATGCCATCAGTGCTTAACCAACGAGATCCATACGGAGATGTCGCCACAAACCCTGGGATAGCTCACGTAGCACCAACAAACATGTTACTTCTTCCTGATCTCGTCTGCAAGTTATAGCATCTAGACCCCGAGATATTTCTCAAACCAATTCAAAGATCAGATCTTCTTGCTATTCTAGATCCTTTGTCTTGTCATCTTTCAAGAGTTTCTTACCCACAGCCTTGGATGTTAGAATAGAGGCATAGACACCATCAGGTTGTGTTGATCGCCACCAAGGAAAGACATTCCCATCCCGAGTTCTGGGGCTTTGAGTCTTTGGTGCTTTGTAGTACTGGGAAGTGTCTATATTACCACTTTTTTCCTGCCCTTGATCTTAGACATTAGACCTTAAAGTTTAGAATCTATGTTGATTTTTGTACCTAGGAAAGTGTTTCCCTAGGTGACTTTAGCCTTAGTCACTTAAAAGGGGAAAATAAAGTGACCCTTGCATTAAATGACTTGAGATGAGCATTTAATATGACTTTAGAGAACAAAGTCACTTTTTGATCAATTTAAGTGGGTGAGTGAATTTAAATGTGAGCATTTAATCTCATCCACCGATCTAATCTACTCTCAACCGTTGGATTAGATGAACCCTAGGGTTCTCACCAAAAAGGCAAGGAAAGGCCATTTCACTCACTTTTGCAGATTGAAGTGAAGGAGAGAGCTGAGAGAGGAAGTTTCCATTTTTTTGAAAAAGAGAAAAAAAATTGCAGCACGCAAATCGAGAGAAAGGACAGCAGCAGAGAGGGCACGAAAATCGAGGAGAGGACAACAGCATTTATTGCTGGTCTGTACAGTCCGTACAATACGGTTTTCAGTACAGCGAGCATGATTTTCAAGGCAGATTTCTAGCCCGATTTTCCAAAACAAAATCTTGGGCACGGATTTCGAGGTCCATACAGTCAGTCTGTACGATACAGTCCGTATAGCAACACGAAAATCGAGGCAAAAAACAAAAAAAATTGAGTTTGATTTTTCCTATTTGGCACGGAAAATGAGGCAAAAATTCTCTTCCGGGTTGAGATAAGTTGGTCTGAAAATTTATGAGTTTTGTTGTAAATTTCCTAATAATAAAAATACTCTCTCTCTCCTAACAGGTTTTCCCCTTGTGGGTTTTTCCTGGGCAAGTTGCCAAAAATTACTGTCTGAAAATTTTCATGGTGTGCATTTAATTTTTTTTTGTCATTAAAAGTGAGTTACAACAGTGTCTATTTCAGTTTGAAAATTTATGATTATTTTCAGCCTTGTGCATTTCTGCGTTGGGCATTAAACTAGGACATTTTATTGACATTTAAACCGGTGGCTGAAACTGAGAAAAACTTGCATGGTATCAAAGCCGAGTGGGGCAAAAAATCAATTTTGACAGTAGCAACATTTTGTTGAAACTTGTTTTTTGAGAAATATGACTTCAATTGGTCTAAGATTGGAGGATAGGCTTGATGGGGCTGGGAATTTTATTCCGTGGAAAGCTAGGATTTTGCTTGTATTGGAGAAAAATGAGTTGTGGGAGGAGGTAGTCAGAAATACTACAACTAATCCCCTTGATATTCCCGCTTACACCGATGCGGTAGCATTGGCTTCCTTCAACAAGAAAGATATTACGGACAGGAGGATTATCCTAGATGTTGTTAAAGACCATATGATTCCACACATTTCAGGAAAGGATCGTGCACATGAAATGCGGACTTCTTTGACCGACTTGTTTCAAAGTTCAAACGAGAATAGGAAAATGGTTTTGAGGGAGAAGCTTAAGAATATCAGGATGGTCAAAGGAGAGGTTATGTTGTCTTACCTTACTAGTATCTCTCAGGTGAGAGATGAGCTTGTAGCAGTTGAGGAGGTTGTTCCTAATGCAGAGCTAGTGCGGATGGCCATGAATGGGGTGTCAAAGCCTTGCGCTGTGTTTGTGGAGGCTTTGGTAGCTAGGGAGACCCTACCTACATGGGGCAAGATATGTGATGATTTTGTCCAGGAGGAGACTCGGAGGGGCCTTGTTCAGGGAAGTGCTTCTACTAGTAGAGAGGATGAAGAGGATGTGGCCTTGACAGCAAAGGGGAAGAAGAAGAACAAGAAGGGTCCCAAGAAGGGTGGGGCCAAGCAGCAGGATGGGCAAAAGAAGGATGTGAGCAATGTAAAGTGCTTTGCTTATCAGAAGATGGGACACTATGTTGGGCAGTGTCCGAACAAGAAGAAGAAGAAGCAGCAGCAGACAGCAGCTTCGGCGGAGGTTGATAATTTTGCAGCGAGATTTCAGAGAGAGTTTTCTCTGTGCACTGGACATATTGATAGAGAGAGAGCATCTATTATCACCAGTGCGGATGTTGATAGAGAGAAGGAGTTTTCCTTGTTAACAGACCATTCATATAGTGCATCTACTTCCAGCACTTGATGTATTGATAGCAGAGCTTCGAGCCACAGGACAGGTGCTTGAGAGATGTTCTTCGAGCTTTCACAGACATAGACTGATGTGGAGGTGGTGTTGGGAAATGACTCATCAGTCCGAGCAATTGGGCATGGGACCATTACCTTTCAGAGGTAGTCCATGAGTCCCATGGTTTTGAGAGATGTATTGTATGTACCTAGGCTAAAAGAGAACCTGGTTTCAGTTTCCATGATTGAGGATCAGGGTCTTCGAGTGTCCTTCGTATATGGACATGTGCGTGTATTTCCCAAGATTGCAGGACCATCTGCTTCATTTTCCATTGGAGTTAGATGCGGAAAACTGTACAGGCTCTTATTTCAACCTCAGCATGCCTTGGCACATAGCAGCAGCAGCGAGCTTTGTGAGCTATGGCATAGGAGGATGGCTCACTTGCATCATCCAGCTTTGGGGTTGTTGAGACTTATGGTGACACGTTTACCTGAGTTCAGCTCAGAGCATAGTGATGTTTGCAAGGGGTGTGCTTTGAAAACTACACCAAGACTGCTTTTCCTAGCAGTGATAGGAGGTCAGCATGGATTTTTGACTTGATACATTCAGATTTGTGTGGACCGATGTCATTTGTTTCCTTGAGAGGATATGAGTACTATGTGACATTCATCGATGATCATTCCAGGAAGACCTGGATCTACTTCCTGAAGACCAAGAAATATGAGGAGGTCTTGCAGAGGTTCCAAGAGTTCAAAGCTCTTGTGGAAAACCAGACAAGGAGGAAGATATGGGTTCTCGGATCGGATAACGGCAATGAGTATACCTCCAAGGACTTTGATGGATATTGCAGACAGGAGGGTATCAAGAGGAAGTTGACGGTTACTTACACTCCAAAGCAGAATGGAGTGGCCGAAAGGAAGAATAGGTCTATTGTTGGAGCAGCCATAGCTATGTTACATGACCAGTCACTTCCTTTCTTCCTTTGGGCTAAGGCATGCAGCACAGCTGTTTATCTTTAGAACAGGAGTCACCATCGTGTCGTGGGGAACATGACGCCTGAGGAGTGTTTCACATGCAAGAAGCCTGAGGTCAGCCATTTTCGCATATTTGGTAGTTTGACTTACTCTCATGTCCCTTCTGAGAAGAGGACAAAGTTGGAGCCCACTGCAGAGAAGGGCATCTTTCTGGGCTATGATGAGACTTCGAAGGCCTTCCATATTTACCTTCCTTCTTAGAGGAAAGTTGTTGTGAGAAGGGATGTGAAGTTTGATGAGGAGCGAGCCTTCAGGAAGTCTAGAGAGTTGGAGCAGGGAGAGCAATAGGTTCCTGCACCTCAGGTTGTTTCACAGGTACCGTCAATGTAGCAGAGAGGTTCACAGGTTTTCGGAGTTACTGGACCACACAGTATGGGCACATGTTCACCAATTTAAGTGGTTCAGCCAACAAGGTCTTCGGGGACAGGTTTTGGGTCTCATATTACAGGTTCACCATATAGAGGATCAAGATCACAGAGTTCACCAGTTGTTGGCACACCAACTACTGGTTCACAGGTTATTGGGGCTTTTACCTCTGATAGTTCATCAGACAAGGACAGAACAGTGTGGGAGCAACCTTCAAGGAAGAAGAAACCTAAGTGGCTTCAGGAGACCTTGAAGGAAGCTCAGGAATTTGGGACACCTAGGGAGCCAGTCAACGCTATTCAGATGCCAGACAGATTGGGCATGGCATTAGTGGCTAGTTTACGTGATTCAAAGCCTTCTACTTTTGAGGAGGCCTCCCAGCATCATGTTTGGCGAGATGCCATGATGGATGAGTACCATTCCATCATGAAGAATGATGTATGGGAGATAATTCTGAGACCTAAGGGGAGGTCAGTGGTGACCTCTCGGTGGCTTTACAAGCTAAAGCATGTTGCGGATGGTAGTGTGGAGAAGTACAAGTCCAGGTTTGTAGCGCGGGGTTTTTCACAAGTTGATGAAGTGGATTGTGATGAGACCTTTGCGTCGGTTGATTGGTATATTTCGATCAGGGCATTGATTCCATTGCGGCAAAAATGAGTTGGTAGATCCATCAGATCGATGTGAAGACTGCATTTCTCAATGGAATCATTCAAGAGGAGATTTATGTTGAGCAGCCTCAAGGCTTTGAGATTCATGAGAGAGAGTCTCGTGTTTGCAGGATGAAGAAAGCCTTGTATCGGCTGAAGTAAGCTCCTAGAGCTTGGTACTCCAGGATCGATTCTTACTTGCAGCGAATGGGGTTTCAAAAGAGTGAAGCAGATCTGAATCTCTATTTCATCATGGTTGGATATGATCCGCTTATTCTTCTGTTATATGTTGATGACTTATTTATCACAAGAAGAAAGAGACCCATTGCAGCTTGCAAGAAAGATCTTGCTTCAGAGTATGAAATGACCGATGTTGGGTTGATGCACTATTTTCTGGGATTGGAGGTTTGGCAAGAGCCTGGACATATTTTCCTGGGACAGGGAAAGTATGCTGTTGATATTCTGAGGAGATTTAGGATGGAGGATTGTAGGCCAATGTTGACATTGATGGCCACCAACTAGAAGAAGCTTCATGCTTCTAAGGGAGAGTTTGTGGATCCTACGTTATACCGTCAGCTCATTGGTTCTTTGATGTATCTGGTCAACTCTCGGCCAGATTTGTGTTTTGCGGTGAACACTCTCAGTCAGTTCATGGTTGAGCCTAGGAGAGTGCACTGGGAAACCACAAAACATGTGTTGCGTTACCTTACAGGGACAATGGAGTATGCTCTAGACTACAAGAGGTTAGATGGAATCGGGTTGATTGGCTTCATAGATTCAAATTGGGCAAGCAATGTGGCAGACCGAAAGAGCACTTCTGGATGTTGTTTCAGTTTGGGCTCGGCAGCAGTGTCGTGGTTCAGTCAAAAGCAAAAATCTGTTGCTTTGGGTTCTGTAGAGGCTGAGTATATGGCAACCAGTCAGGCCAGTTGCGAGGCGTTGTGGCTTCGGAAGTTGCTGGAGAATTTATTTGGTCAGGAATCAAGGCCTACGATGATCTACTGTGACAATCAGAGTTGCATCTAGCTCTCTGAGAATCCAATATTTCATGACCGGTCAAAGCATATCGAGATCAGGTATCATTTCATCCGAGATTATGTTCAGAGAGGAGCAGTGACTTTACAGTACATTTCCACTGATGAGGAGGTTGTAGATATTCTGACGAAATCTTTGGGGAGGGGTGAGTTTTCCTTCTTCAGAGACAAGTTGGGAGTGGTGCACAACACCCTTCTCGGTAAGAGGAAGTGTTGATTTTTGTACGTAGGAAAGTGTTCCCCTAAGTGACTTTAGCCTTAGTCACTTAAAAGGAGAAAATTAAGTGACCCTTGCATTAAATGACTTGAGATGATCATTTAATATGACTTTAGAGAATAAAGTCACTTTTTGATAAATTTAAGTGGGTGAGTGAATTAAATATTTATGAGATTTAAATGTGAGCATTTAATCTCATCCACTGATCTAATCTAATCTCAACCGTTGGAATAGATGAACCCTAGAGTTCTCACCAAAAAGGCAAGGAAAGGCCATTTCACTCACTTTTGCAGATTGAAGTGAAGGAGAGAGCTGAGGGATAAAGTTTCCATTTTTTCTGAGAAAGAGAAAACAATTTGCAGCATGCAAATCGAGGGAAAGGACAGCAGCAGAGGGCACGAAAATCTAGGACAGCTTCATTTATTGCTGGTCCATACAGTCCGTACGGTACGGTTTTCAGTACAGCATGCACAGTTTTCGAGGCAGATTTATGGACACAATTTTCGAGAAAAAATCCTGGGCACAGATTTCGAGGTCCATACAGCCCACCCGTAAAGTCTGTACATAGGCACAGAAATCGAGGCAGAAAACAGAAAAAAACTGAGTTTGATTTTTCCTGTTTGGCACGGAAAACGAGGCAGAAATTTTTTCTTCTGGGTTGACCGTTGAGATAAGTTGGTCTCAAAATGTCTGAGTTTTGCTGTAAATTTCCTGATAATAAAAATACTCTCTCCTAACAGGTTTTCCCCTTGTGGGTTTTTGCTGGGCAAGTTGCCAAAAATTACTTTCTGAAAATTTTCATGGTGTGCATTTAATTTTTTTTCCTGTCATTAAAAGTGAGTTACAACAGTGTTTATTTCAGTCTGAAAATTTATGCTTATTTCCAGCCTTATGCATTTCTGGGTTGGGCATTAAACTCAGACATTTTTTTTGCGATTTAAACCGGTGGCTGAAACTGAGAAAAACTTACAATCTAGATCTCTTTTCCAGCATCGATTAGATCTAGTGACATCATGATTTTCTAGGAGTATCTCACACTATTATACCTAGCGTTCCCATTGACCTATTTGTGGAAATCTGTTCCACATGAATAAAATTATCTTATCTTATCTTATCACACAGCCAACTGTTCAAAACCTTCTAGACTGCTAAAATCTGCTCACCTTGCTCTCAAAATCAAAACTGGAATATTATTCAACCACCAAAACAGTCTGACAAATTTACCTCTGAGAATTGTACCTTTTCACACTGCACGACTAGGCCATGAATTTTTCCTCTGTTCTAGTTGCCTTATATCCAAACTAATACACCTCTCATAGGCAGTGTCTCTGTCTGAGACAGGTTCCTGCATATCTCGTGGGTCTAATGTGATGTATATTTGCTGTCTTAGAATTTTTTCCTTAGAAATAATGCACAGGGAATTCCATTCACAGTATGCATGCCAATACTGTTTCATCCTTTCATGTACTAGTTTTGAATGCCGACAAAGAAATAAAGTCCACAGCTAGTTTTCCATAGTACTTTCATGTGTTGTAGTTATAGCTTCCCAGCATCAGAACTTGTCTTATTGCAATCAATTACTAATTATCCACCCAATATTTATCTATCATTTTTCAAACCCAAAAGATGACATTTGGTTATACGAAGACAAAATACATTATAAGATTCATCAAACAGAACAATTCTCTTGTTTTAGCTCTGGAGAAGATGGAACAGAAATATAAAGGAAAGAAAACACACCACAAAAACTGTTGTGTTGCTTTTGAGCAATTCTTCAAATTGTAACTGTGTCTTTCCTCCCTCTGTACCAGCTTCCTACAGAGGACAGTTAATTTTTCCCGTGAACAAGAAATTAGAGAAAATTAAACACAATTACAAGAACAGTTCCAATCATGCTATAGACAGACAAATAAGAAATCCAAATGGTTCTATATACAACAGCCTTTACTTTTATGTCTGGTCAATAGATGAATGAACATCACGCGCTCAGGCAATTAAATAAGCCCATAAAAAAGATTGTACCTTCAGCACAGCTAAAATCATGTCATAGTTGTTAATAAGGAATATAGTTTGCTGCTTCGGCCTGCTGAACATCCGAGCAAGCTTAACCAATAGATCATCCACAGCCACCCTTAGGCGCTCCAAATTCAATTCGAGCTACAAGTTATCAAAATCACCAATTGTAAGGACTCAGTAGATAAGGTTTTGCATTTTGTGGGAATCATCACATCACTTCTACAAGAAAGTTGATTATTAAAAAATGCCAAGCTCATTTTTCCATTCAAATAATTAACAAAAACTGAACTGGCAGAAACGGTCGACAAAGCTTTGCCAATGACTGAGAATAAACTTATAAAGGATACCAAGAAAGAAGAAAATGACCACAAAAGAAAATAGATACCAGCAAGAAGGAATGATAAGCCATCAGAAAAGAATTGAAAAACATAAGTTGTATTTTCCAAAAAACAAGAAAAGAGTACACCCTATTTCTTCCAATAACTATTTACATAGATTATGAAACGGCTTACAATATCCCAAACACCTTAACTCGATTGCTGTCAAAATCAGATTATTAGTTTCAATGCAGAAAGGTGTATTTCAGAACATCATAAAATGGACTGCGGATTGTAGAATACACTTACAGATCACTATTAAAGTTAAGGCATACAAAAAGAAACCAATGTAGATTAATGAGCACATAGGATGTGCCTTTGAAAGAATGAATTTGAATAGTGTACAAAAACCACCACATTTCCATTCAGTTTAACCGATATGAAAAGCAAGGATAGTAGATCAATGAGTCCTTAGGAATTTATCTAGTGACCTGAATCCCATATTGTATCAGATATTTCAATAAAAGATAGAAGGATAGCACCATGTGCATGTGTGTTGACTACCAAGCATTAAATAAGTTAGTATGGGCACCAACAGATGACTGTCCAAGTGGTTAGAGTCTTCTGAAACATTTATTTATAGTTTAGTATGAAGTTCACGAACATCAGCAAGGGAATCTGCACAGACATCAGTTACCTAAAGAGGTGGTCATCCTGTTCTTGAAATGTACTGGTCCTGTTTTCCCCTCATGTACCATGATGATTTTGATACAGATTGAAGACCCTGCTAAGCATGCTCCATTGGAATGTGATTGCTTGTAAGCCACATTTCAGGTTTCTGGGCCATCTTCTTCTAACACTCCATCAGATGAGGACAGACCAGTTTGAGAGCCACCTTCAGGGAAGAGGAAGTCTAAATGGCGTCGTGACACCTTGAAGGAAGCAGAGGCATTTGGTTTGCCCAAGGATCCAGTGAGAACTGTAATGATGTCAAACATGTTGGGTATGGCATTAGTTGCTAGTCTTCGTGATTCAGAGCCATCTACATTTGAGGAGGCCTCTCAGCATCATGTTTGGAGAGATGCCATGATGGAAAAGTACCATTCTATCATGAAGAATGATGTATGGGAGATTGTACCAAGACCAGAGGGGAAGTCAATTGTGACATCCAAGTGGATCTACAATGTGAAGCACGCTGCAGATGGCAGTGTGGAGAAGTTGAAGGCTCGTTATGTGGCACGGGGGGTTTCACAGGTTTAGGGAGTTGATTATGATGAGACCTTTGTGCCGGTTGCTCAATATTCCTCGATTAGAGTAGTGATTTCCATAGCAGCAGAGATAAGTTCGAAGATCCACCAGATGGATGTGAAGACCGCATTTCTCAATGGACATTTACAGAAGGAAGTGTATTTGGAGAAGCCTCAAGGCTTTAAGATCCATGGGAGGGATTCCCATGTATGCATGCTAAAAAAGGCCTTGTATGGTCTGAAGCAAGCTCCTCGAGCTTGGTATTCCAAGATTGATGATTATTTGCTATCGATGGGATTTCAGAAGAGTGACGCTGATCCCAACCTTTACTACATTGTGGTTGGTGGAGATTCGCTCATTCTTCTACTGTATGTTGATGACTTATTTATCACAAGGGAGGAGCGCCTCATTGCAGCTTGCAAGAGGGATCTTGCTTCAAAGTATGAGATGACAGATACTGGGCTAATGCATTACTATTTGAGGATGGAGGTTTGGCAAAAGCCTGGTTATATTTTCTTGGTACAAGGAAAGTGTGCAATTGATGTATTGAGGAGATTCCAAATGGAGGATTGCAGAACAATGGCTACACCGATGATCACCAACTGGAGGAAGCTTCATGCTTCTGAGGAAGAGTTGGTGGATCACTCTTTATATCGTCAACTCATTGATTCACTGATGTATCTGTTCAACAATAGGCCAAACTTGTGTTTTGCGGTGAACACTCTCAGTCAATTCATGGTGGAGCCCAGGAGAGTGCACTGGGTAGCCGTGAAACATGTGTTGAGGTACCTTGCAGGGACAGTGGATTATGATCTGGACCACAGGATATTAGGTGGAGTTAGTTTGGTTAGCTTCATGGATTCATATTGGGCAGGTAGTGTGACAGACCGAAAGATCACTTCGAGGAGGTGACTGTACAGCAGACTCAAAAATTGAGGTAGAAGTCTGTTGGTCCATACAGCCTGTTAATTTCCCTTTGGAACGAAATTCGAGGCACTGGGTTGACATAAGTTGGACTGAGTTTTTTTGTCATTATTGCTGTAACTTTGAATTTGAATGAAATAAAAATCCTCTTATTATCACATATATAGTAGTCGGGCTACCATATTATATTTTTTAGACACAGTACATTTTTCAACCAGATCTCTTACATATGAGATGCTGAGATGAGCAGTTTTGACGGATCATTATTTCATTTGTGGACTATTGTACTCTCCCATGTCAGGACTGAGTCTCAGGAAACTCAGATTTGAGGACCGATGTAGCCATTTAGTCATTACCGAGCAGTTATTGATGCCCAGTTTTATATCAGCACTTTCTCATTGAACAAATGATGGCTCAGATGGATTATATGCATGATTATGACTTAGCTTGTATTATATTGTGTTATGGTTATTATTGCTCTTGTATTCATCTTTGTGACATGTATTAACATGTAGTGTCATGATCTGGCGGTCATAATTGTATGGACTTGGATGTATTTGTATTATGTATTGATGTCCCTACTTAGACTTGGAAGTTCTTGATCTATACTCATTGGTTTTACCCTCCTTAGGGAGAATAGAGGTAGTCATTCCTACCATTGTTTTGGCTTGCTAGTGTTGGCTTCATCTTTCACTGTCTCCACCCATCCATTACCTTCCAGTTTTGTTTCTAACCCGACTTACTACTTGACTTGTGGCATGGAGGACCTTTCCCCGCTAGAACCTTTGTTGGACAAACCTCCCTGTTTATATTGTGTCTCGGCTCTGACTTGGTGACAGAACTTGCCTTTGGTGAGTTGGATTGTATCCCTAAATCATTCTGGTCGGTTGTCTCGATGTTTGGCACTGTGCAGAACTCCCCCTAGTCACTTGAGATGTTGTTGGCTAAGACTGAAAGCTCGTGTACTACTTGTATTGGAAAATGTTATCATGCGCCCATGGAAAATGAAAAATGCTAAAATGTGTTTCTTAACATATGTGAAAAAGGGCAAGAGCAATGAAATGTTAAAATACCCCTTGAAGGGTATAAGAAAAGGTCCAAAAAAGCAATGGTTAAATATATGCTATAACCAAATATTGTTGACCTTATAAATTTGAATATGTCCTGGATGAAAGCTACAGTTAGCTGTGCTTTTAAGCACTAGTGAAGTCCCCAAAATGACATATACGCCAAAAAGGACATGGAAATAAAATTGATGATCCTAATGAAACTGGACCAAACATGATGTAGACATGATGCCTAAGTTGAATAAGCACTCTCTAAACAACTCAACCATTTGTGAGGCATTGCCATTCCCTGTGTTGTTGTTTGTCTGGCATTGGTTATAGTGAGTATTTCCCTACCATATCCAAAGTGTCATGATGTTAAGTAGGAAGTCATCCTTTGCCCTAGCCTGGTCAGTTTCAGCCTTCACCCTTCACTAGCAAATTGACTAGAACTATGAAGTGAGTATAGTCCTGAAAGTCTAGTCTGAGTAATAATAAATAAAACCCTATATATGTATTTGGTTGATGTACCGCCAGTGAAATGACTGCTACTTGTTGTGATTGTTGCTTAAATGATTTGTAGAGCATGTCTTAGCCTTATAACACTAGCAGCAGATGGATGTCTGAGTTATATTATTGGTATATGGTCATTTACAGATGGTTATATCGTCTATTGGATATGGTTGATGATCAAGTAGAGACTTGAGAGGGGTATGACTATACACCTTAGATGGATTTGGACACTCTGAGTCTAATGAGATAGTTTGTTTTCAGTTCCGGGCACTTGCAGAGATGGTCAGGCTCATTTTACTCTTTGGATGCAGTTTTGCTTCACAAGATGATGTGTCTGAGCAGGGAGATGTTTTTATTAGATCTCCTAGGGCGCTGTATGGGGCATAAGGGGTGCAGCCACTTGATTGTACCATAGTACTCCCATCCCACAGAGCCTGGTGGGCTCAGTTTGACAATGTAGGCGCCCTAGGAGGCTGTTTTGGCAGGTTCACGTTTCTCGAGGCAGATTAAAAAATGATTAAATGGCTATTGAAGAAATCGATTTGGGCTACTGAGGCAAGGAAATGACATGGGATGAGTCATGATGATGAGAGTGATGTCCTCCACACCTTCTCCAGCAATTGCAGCACCTGATTAGGCCCACACCTATTTTTTGGGCATTTTTATATTATTTTCTGGAGCTTTTAGGAGGCTCACGATTTCCTCAAGGAGGCACAAAGTCAAAAATTAAATATTATTTTATTTTATTGTGCCATGGGACACCCAGAGGGAGTTAGTTAATACTCCATGGACCCACCATGTGCTTCATTTATTTCTTGTTGAGTGGGGTACCCTCTTTATGGGTGGTTTAGTCCACTTCGGTACTTTATGGTTATAGTGATCCATGTATTGTATGTTCAGCTCATCTCAACCATTGATTAGAACATTTTAACTTTTAATCTTAGCCACTCATTTTGAAAGTGGTTAGGATTTTGGTTCTCTCATTTCTATTTAAAGGAGAGAGCTTCTCATTTGTAAGGTGTCTTTGGCTCTTGAATCTGATGAATAGAAAGACTTTTTCTGTGGATATTTTTTGGATCTGCTTTGCATCTGATGTTCTTCGGTGGTGATTGGAAAGTCTTTTGCTTCCTAGCATTCAGAATATTGTGTGAGATCTATATCTTTTTTTGGGATCATTGTCTTCTCTACAGGAGGGCGTTTTCAGCTGGAGCGTTTTTGCAGGGGGACCTCAACTCGCTTGGATTGTCTTCATCTTGTATGAAGGGATTTTCATTAGCTTCATTGTGATCTATGATTACATCTTGTTACTCTTCTGTAGATCTAGCTTTTCTTTCGTGATACAGCAAATCTGATATTGTTGGCGTTTGCTTGTGTAGGATAGGGGGGCACATTGGTCACTTGGAGCATAACGTTGGTCTTAGAACTCACTCAGATTTTCAGAATTGATCGGGATGGTGGGGATCATCATCATCAAGGCATCTACAAGCATTTCCAGGTAAGATCTACAAGTCAATCTCTTCTCTTCCAGATCTCAATCCATTGTACCTGCTTTTCTTCAAATTTTCTGAAAAATTCCTAAATAATAAAAATCCAAAAAAATACTTAATCAGGGAACCGCTCGATCTTTGGACAAACCACTGCTGGGTTTTGTAGATCAGGCACCCCTCTCACCAAATCCTCCTCAACGTTTTCCAAATTGTGACTGGCTTTCCCTAGATCTGACTTTTTGACTGCTCAAACCCAAGCGCCCTTACTGCAATTTTGACTTTTCCAGATTTGATTTGTAGATCAGGTCTCCCTTACTCCAGAACACCCCCAACGCTGAGCTAGTTCCTGCCAGGTAGCCCTAGATCTGAAAAACTAACTTTCAGCATCCTAGCTTCCCTCATCAAATTTTGACTTTTCCAGATCTGATTTTTTTATAAAATTTTCTGACTTGGGTTTGTAGATCAAGCCATTCTGATCTCATCTCTCCTCCAATGCTAAGCTGATAGTCTCCAGGTTGTCCTAGATCTACAGATCTGCCTCTCCAAACCCTAGTGCTAGCCCACCTTCTACTGGTTTCCCTGTAAACTGAATCTTCCAGGCCAAACACTTTTATGGGTCCATAGATCAGGGCATATCCCAGGTGGGTTCACTTTAACGTTGTGCAGATACTGACTCCATTGCCCAATGGCCAACAAACACTAATCTCCAAGCCTAACGCTAACCCTTTTTTTACCTCTTTCCCCTGAAAGTTGACTACTCCTTGATGACTCAGGTAATCTGACATTGTCATATCTCTCATTGAGTCTATCCCTTTGGTACTAGACAGTCCCAACTCTGTCCTTACTCACTCTGCCTCGGTTACGTTTCCCAAGGCAGCGGTTATCTTCATCAGTTGCTAGTACCTTAACCCTAGATCTAGTATTACCCCGTTGGGTCGCTTGTAATCCGCTTTGGATCAACCCTCATACGACTGAAGCCCTCATCCAAAGCCCTAGTCCACTTAGTATCATCTTCCATAGATCTAGAGTTTCCAATTACCTTACACCTTACGTACCTCAAGCCATACTTGATCTGATCTGGTGTCTAGGTTTGATCCATCCTGTCGGGAGTAGATCTAGGTCTCCCCTGTTGTTATCTTGGACTTAGGTAACATAAAGCGAAGACTACCTTGACTGGTGTGACAACCATCCATTTGGGAGTCTAGGCATTCTTGGTTCCACCTCCTTAGTTGCTTGTCCCTCTACCGTCCATCCAGATCTATCTCACACAAGCAACTACAAGGTTGGTGATAACACCTCTCTCAATCAAACTGGTTTTTCCTGGGCAATTTGCCGAAAAATTCTGAGTCTCTAAATTTCATGGTCTGCAAATATATTTAATTTTCTGCTTAGAGAAAAAATGATGTCCATACTGTGTTATCAAGGTCTGAAATTTTTATGTGAAATTTACAGCACTCATGCAAACTGGGTTGGCCATTAAATTCTCAATAAATTTGACTCGAGTTCGAGCTAGGTTTGAACACCAAAATCTTTCACTTTTAAAGGTTTCCCCAGGGTAAAATCTTTTGTGTTCCTGTGGTTGATTGTTTCTTCTTTGCTGCTGGTACATTACTTTATTTACTTCTGGTACAATTACTTTATCTACTGCTGGTACAGCTGGTATTTTACATGTCTACTGCTGATATTTCATGATAAGAGTCTGCTAAAAATTTCAAAAGGTGACTGCTACAGCTATCAAGTCAGATCTATGTTAAATTTTAACAGATTAGAGTCTTGGACTTATCTTCAATGCAGATCTTGGAGTACTAAGAATAATCAAGAAGTTAGAATTACTTTATTTACTTCTGCTACAATTACTTTATCTACTGCTCGTACAGCTGGTATTTTACATGTCTACTGCTGATATTTCATGATAAGAGTCTGCTAAAAATTTTAAAGGTGACTGCTACAGCTATCAAGTCAGATCTATGTTAAATTTTAACAGATTAGAGTCTTGGACTTATCTTCAATGCAGATCTTGGAGTACTAAGAATAATCAAGAAGTTAGAACATGTGAAAATGCTAATGGTCTAATTCAAATTTTAAAGGAAAGAGAAATTCTATGCCAATTATGAGATATTTGGGGCACGTCATTTCATCAAAAGGTATCATTTTAGGCCTCCACATATGAAAATGGTGAAGGAATGGACTTCACCACTTCACAAATCAAGGTGCATTGATTGCCAATCAATATATATTAATCAGGAAACCTTCGTAGATTGTCAGGTTTCTATGGTAGGAATTTCCCCCAAATGAGATCCCGAATTACCCTCACCAATATCCTAGAGTGGGCCTAGGTGTACCAAAGCCAGTTAAGAAAAATAAAGTCATTTTCATTTAGGTGGTTAGAGTAAAAAGCACAATAATCATATCACTAAATAAAGAAGCAATTTCATTGTAAATTTGTAGTGGCAGAGCACTAACCTGGCCATCTCCATAGTTGACATTAAGCTGAAGAAGTGAAGCAGTAAATTCAGCATAGCGCCTCATCACATAGTGAGGATGAACATCATCCTCCCATAACGTTCGCACATTTGCGTTACGCAAACTAGTTAGATGCATGTCAAAAACCATTTTGAAACGAGGCCACAATGCAATATTAACCTGCACCATAAACCATCTAGTTGTGATTACAGATTCCTAAAAGACATGAAGCAAAAGAACAAGAACTATTTGTGTGCATTGTTTGTAAGTTTCTTTCATCACATTGAACATACAAATGTACGTTGTCTTCAAAATCTATAGCCCATAGAACAAGGAATATGAAAAACATTATTTCATGAATATAAGAAAAGTGTTGACCTTGTCCAAGTATGAATCTAAGCATGGAACACGACGTCTGGACATAATTAGCTGAAACAATAAAAAACACATGTATTTGTTAGCATGCAACATCAGTGAAGAAAAAATTCACATGAAAAGGACACCATCAAGATTTAAAGAAAGAACTCTCTAAAATTGATCACATTCTGGCCAATTACATAATGATAATTACAAGTTACCAGGATATGGATACAGATCCACCAAATTTTTGAAAACCCTACAGAAGGGAAATGGCATGTACAAAAAAAATAAAAAGAAACTGAAAATTTAGAGTTAAGAAGCCATTCAAGAATCACAAATTAGAATTAAAAGTTATAGCCAAAAAAGAGTTCTCATGCATATTAGTATTAGCAATCAATAGTATAATTTTAAGCAATTCACTGGCTACCATTCCTAGATCTCACTAGTGATTGCTCGCCACAGATCACAAAGATTTTCTGAGTTAATATAAGACACAAACAGAAAGTCATATGGAAAAAACCCAGTACGGAAAAAATTCTAGAGTACATCTTACTAATACAGTTCCAATAGAAAAGTATACATCCACAAATACAAATTCAAAATTATTATTATTAATAATATTACGTATCATTAACATTTATAATTAATAATGTCATTAGTTTTACTACTATACAATATTAATAATATCATATTCTTAAAATATTAGTAACAAATTTAAATTCCAAATTATGGAAAATACTAAAAGTATTTTCTTGGAAAGCATATTCATCCTTCCAAATATTAATTTCAATTTTATTAATTCTAAAAGAAAGATAAGGCTACCTTTATGCTATTTATTAGAACGCATAGTAATAATATGATTACCTTACAAGGACTACCCCCCATGAGCTAGTTGCCCTATTTTTCATATTTTACCACAATGTTCGCGATCAAGGCTATATAGTGAGGGTTCAAGGACAAAAACACAAGGATTGTGGCTATGGAGAGGAAAACTCAGGAGCCAGTGCCCACACGAAGTCGAAGACTCAGAACCTGCCATCAGGAGGACAACACATAACCGTGGAAGAGAATTGTGCAAACATTTGCATGCAAAATCCACAGAGGAAAACCTGCTTGTCCTAGAGGAGAACCAATCAAATCCCACACACTGCATGGCTGGGTAAGCCAGGAGAAAACTATATGCAATAGGAGAATCCATAGAAGAAAACATCGACATCGGCAAAAAATCGGCAAGGGTCCAGAAAACATCTTCTCGGCAACATCAGCGAAAAAAAGGGCAAAAATCAGCAAACCGCGGCAAATATTGAAAAACACAAAATATATTCAATTTTTTCATAATTTTAAGCATATAAAGCAACAATGACATCAAATAAATACATTGGCACATAAATATAGAAAAAACACTGATATATATCATGTAGGCATGCCAAATATAATATGAGACATAAAAGTCGATACTGAAAGTCTGAATATAGTTGTCCAATAGTAAGGTCAAAATTGTTCCAAAGTTTGTAGTAAGGTCTGTGTGGCTAGTATGATTGTTTAAAAACTTAATGGTGTAAGACTGTCAAAATTGTTCCAAAGTTTGAAATGCCATGAAACATTAATGCTAAACGCCCAATTTGCTATTTTACAGAGACTAGAAAAGGCAGATAAAGAACATCACAATGTGAACAATAGAGATTAATGCATTGGGAATTAGATTTCAAGTGGATTGGTTGGTTTTAATTAAGAAGTAGTTAATCTGGGAAAAACAAATGTATTATCCTGGTCAATAAAAGATAATGTTTGGCAACCTATTCATGCCTGACATAATCAAAACAATGTAATTGTGAAATAATCCCCTTTGATTATTCTAAAGCAGGTTCCAAACCTACCATATGTCCATCGATTTATAACCTCCTATGGATTGCTAGGGATTAGTATGACAATTGAAAGTTTGTCAAGGCTAAGTAAATCTACATTTAACAATAGTCTCATGATAGAATGTTTTCATTTTATTCCTCCAATAAAATTGAGAAGGTTATATGCATCTAGAAGTCATAACCTCCCAACCACTGCTTGAATTAGTGTTGTGAACAAAGACATAGTGGCATTTTACTTATTTAACTGGAACCATCTGTCTAGAAGCATATTGTGGCGCGATTTACCATAGAAGAAAGAATCGTGATTTCTGATAGTGGGTGCTAACTGCCGATGAGTTTGCTTGAAACGTGTGGATTTACCCCTGCTTTGAAGCAATAACCCTCTCGTCGCGTTCTCCAACTGAAATGACCAAAACAAACCCAAAAATCAATTTTAAGAAACCCAATTTTCGTTTTTTGACAGACCGGCGATTTTACCTATTGTGGCGCGATTTTTTAGAAAAAACGCCGATTTTTTCAGTACCACGCGCGGTGCGATTTTTACTAAAAATCGCGATTTTTTTGGCATTAAAAATCGGCTGCCCTCAAACATCGCGATTTTTCGGAAAGTCCACGAAAAATCGCCGATTCTTTCTTCTATGGGAGAATCACGGCACCCATAGATGTGGAGTCCACATAGGTAGTCAGAAGTAAAATATCTTTCCAATGAATTTCAAGTTCTTTTTGGGAGTCATTTGCTATGAATTTCTAATCTTTTCCAACAATCATCTGCTCGAGATCCATTTTGAATCTGGATCCTAGTTGAATCTCAGTCAATTTGGATTTTCAGATCCAACACTAATGAAGGATGGATTTGGTAACATACATAATGTGCAAGAGATTGAGCAGAAGGTGCATGATCAAGTTAAAATCATGGATGAAAAAGAATGGACATTAAGAAATAAAGAAAGAAATATTATACAAAATGGACCAATCAGTCTCTGGAAGAAGACAAGGCAATCGACACACACACAAACAAGATAAATGCAAAAACAAAGAAATTAATTCTGGATGCACAAGTAGCTAATATGTATTTTTAAACGTTCATGATGCTTTTGATAAACGAAAAAAGGGACACAAAAGGTTCCCCTCAAACAGCCTTGAACTCCCAAGTCAATTAGTGCCTTTTGAGGATGGTTGTCACACACACATACACATAGTACAACCTATATAAATCCAAAAATTAAGAATTTTAGGACAACTACAAAATTTTGTGATACAGTTGATTGCAATTGGTTTTAGTGTAAACATTGGTGCAAAGTTATGGTGCAAACTTACGTTTCAAGAGTGTTGGAAAATTAACTCTGAAGGTCCTCACTCATATTTTTGGTGTGGTACGATGAGGACTTAGACTTTGTCCTTGTATATTTATGTAATAAGTGAATGTTATATAAATAAAGTGATGTTTCATACTTTATAAAATGGGTCTTACTTAAGTGTTTATTTAAAAATTAAAGTGAATTAATTATTAAATGTGAGTGCATTAAATGATGGCCCTTGATTTTGTAAAAGTATCTCAACCCTAGATTAGGTGGCTGAGATAGGTGGTTACAATTTTTAAAGTATAAAACCAAGAGAGAGAGGACAAATTGGACACACCATTAATGAAGAGAGAGGAAGAAGAAGATTGAGGAGAGAGAAGGAATGCCCTAGAGTAGTGGCACGATTCTCAAGGCAAGGAGCAGCACAAATCCCAAGGTAGCCTGATACTAACTATACAGCAGCAGACAAAAGCAATCTAGATTCCGTACCAACACGTGTGGGCACAAATCCCGAGGAAGTGCTGCCTCATTTATTGCAGACTGACAAACCATACAGCTGCACTTATTGCAGGCACGTGTGGCATGATTTTCAAGGCAGGAAAGTACAGTAGAAAGTACAGTTGTACAGCTGTTTCGAGCAGTTTTGTACGGAACCGACCAATTCAACCTTGAAAACGGTCAATTTCGTATGGAATTGGACAAAAATAGTTTGAGTGCGTGATTTGACTCGGTGAAGCTTGTAAACCGGTCCAATCGGCGGGTTTTTTCAAAACCAGTTGGGTTCTGATAACATTGGTCTGAATTTACTCTAGAGTTCGTTATTTTAGCTAATAAGTTCTTCATTTTGCTATTGAGTAAGCTTCTTTCTTCTCAACACTTCTTTTGAGGTTGTTATTAGCTCTTGATAATTTGCATTAGTTTCCTCCAGATCTTCTCTCAACCTCCTATTTGCCAGAATTAAGTGATCATTTGAATCATTCAGGTATCCATTTTGAGCTTTATAGTACTGTAATGATTTCTTAAGAACTTCAACTTCTGACAATGTCTCCATGGCTATTTGATTTGCAGGGCTTTCTTGCTCTTCTAATTCTTCCACATTTGGGGACTTTGAACACGTGCCCATCTCAAATTCAGGGATTTTGTATTTTCCTTTATCTTTATGACCTTCCTCGGGCAATTATGAAATATGCTCCAGTTCTTTTTCAATTTCCTCGAGGTTTTGATTCACTGTGTGATGTTCTATGGTTTGATCCACTGTGTGATTTTCTATATCTGCAACTTGTTGGTCTTCATCACTCGAAGAATCTTCCACAACAGTTACTCCATCCTTTTGGGATTTGGAATCAAGAACAGCCTTCATATTCATCCTCAGTTTATTTTTGGGCCTAGTCCTTTGTCTACAATTTCTTCTCTAAAACTCTGAAACAGGAGTACCTACATATTTTGTACTGGAAGAAAGTTCCCGAATCATACAACCTTTGTCTTCTGCATCCCTGGGAGTATCTGGAGTAGTGACCTCTTCATTTTGTAATTCGAGGAACACTTTCTTTTGTGCCTCTTTTTGCAAGGGTTCTGGAACAAGTTTATCATTTGCATCTGACTCATTCTCTGGTTGATTATTTTCTCGTTCAACCTTCCTTTTCTGCCCTCTTGAATTTTCCCCCCAACTTTTCTTCTCTATTTATTCACCATCAACTTGTACTTTGCTATCATTTTGAGTTTCGGGCATCTCTAGTTCAAATCCTAACCATAACAAAAAGTGTTGCCAAGATCGATCGTGCTTCTTTAACTCGGTCACTATTAATAGTTTAACTAACCCGTGGTGAAAAGCAAAATGGTTGGTGTGGTCGCGATGATTTTTTACCCTTGTAGCCATCTTCTCAAGGCTTTTTAACAAGTAATAGGGTAAATTTAACCTAGATCGTCCATTTAGATGCAAAAGAAACCTTAAATGATACCTGAAAACAGTAGCAAATTGGCCTTCACATGTAATGTAACGGTGTACAATGCTAAGCACATCCCTCCACTCCTTCTTGGCATTATTAAGATGAATACCATTGCTCCAATCTAGCTTTCATAACCAGGAAATAGATACATGCTTAAATCAACCTCGAATAAATGCTTTTTGAACCATCTTTCACCTTCAATGGGAAGCCTCATTGCCTCTACAATTGAACCCTTGTTTACCTTGAAGTTTAGGGTTTGAAAATTCACAAATGAATTTGTGTAGTTCTAGAAAAAAGCTTAGTTACTTACACATTATAATTTATAACCACTGACTCTTTCAAAGAAAGAGAACCATCCCACGTCCACCAGCATTCTACAACATTGGGGAAACTCTTCATCCCATTTCAAATTCACAAGTTCAAGCCTGCAAAGCTTGCCACTGCTCTTCTTCATTTTGACAGCTATCAAACCTTGCTCGATAATATACCTCTGCAACAACACAACTTCGAGTCTAAACAGATGTTTCGATATGGAACAGCTAACCAATACCAAGAAATCGGGTAACATTAAATGAGAAGGTGAGGATAAATTGAATCCAATGCATCAAGTTCAATGAACTTCATCATATTCGGAACAGCTGGTACATGAGCTCTGTCAGTAACTATGAACAGACGCTCCTCCGTTCAAAACGTGCCCAATCCAGGACAAGTGTCAAACCCTTAGTTCAATGATTTGACAATCTGGCAGCGCCAGACTACAAAATCTTTATGTATTTTGCTGTCAGAATGTACTATGATAATCATAAGGCACAAACTTTCAACATTGTATTAATTTGGCATACAACATAATATTTATAAAGACATTATGGAAGAATTAATGAATATGAGCCATTTTTATCACATTAACCATAAAAATCCATAAATGAAGCAACAAAGTTATTAGGTATGCAATAAATTATAACCTAAGGAGCATAACTTCATTCTAAGAACAAATGATCTTCTAATAAAACCTAAGGTAAAACTAGGATACAACTCCAGTGCTAACAAACCCCATGTGCTACACATTGCATAAGCCCCATGCTTGAGAGTATAGGCCAACAGGATTTGGATCAAGAACATTGTAAAGCATGCCAAGAGCATTACAAAACGCATCCACAACCACTCATGGGTATTGAACCTAATGAGGAAAACTTTGAGGGCAGGGAACTTGTTAGGCTTGCCATAATGAGGTTTGGAACTCACTTCCTCACATTGCAATCTCTCATTTTCCAAGCACAAAAGTTGAAATGATATTTTCAAGTGATGAATGGAATGGATCTCAATGAGCATGTGGTCACAAAAACTAGCACCTTAAATGCAAGGACTCAAAAGGTTCTAGCCAAGTTCAACAATGGAAGTAATGCTACTCTCACCTCTATAATTACTTCCCTCCTCTTCAATTCCTAAATAAATTTCAAGAACTAGGGGGGAATCCCTATAGAAACTAAGTCTAAAATGCTGAAAGAAATAACTCAAAACAACATCAATGAATCCATTAAGTTGCTTGAAATTGAAATAAAGCAAATAAATTGAGCAATCCCAAAACCGTTAGTATTTTGCCAAATGAACAAATGATGAACTTGTTGCCAAATACTAAATCAACATAACCATTGAAAACATAGCCCTTTAAACATTAGTGATCTACTTAAGATTCTTGTTACAACAAGTTATGAATAACCAACAATTCAAGTAAATACTTCAAAACAATAATGAAATTGTGCAACCAATGAATGCATGGTTTTAACTTTCAAACCATCAAGGTAGTTTCAAGTAAATCTGAAAAATAGCATAAAAGAATGTCGCATAATAAACCACAACTCTAATTCTATCGCTGGGATTGCCAATAGAATAGAGTTATACCATATTCAGAAATAAGTTACAACAAAATGGAATTGTTAATTAACCTTAATAATGAAGCTTATGACAATGGAGTTCATACCAATGAAAAGAAATTCCAACAACTTGAATTGATCAGGTTTAATGCAAAGAAGCTGGAAAAATAAATGGCAAGTAACCATATGCAAATGATCTTAAATGGACTTAGTTACCTCAATAAACCACCAACATAACATAAAAGAATGCTTAGATAACTTGATAGTTAAGAGAAATTTCAAATTTATTTAGTAATTTAATTTAGCGTGTAAGTCTTGAATCCATGCCATAAAACATTAAAGAAAAAACAGATCTGAAATTTCATAGTGGACTGTTAGAAGTGTGTTGTAAATTGATGCAATTTGACACAAACAACTCAAAAAAATAGGTAGCTCAAATGTAAAGAAATGTGCACAATTAGGGTTAAATAAAATAAGATCCAGAAATATTTTCACTTTAAGAATTTATGTCAAATTAAAACATATAAAATGTTGCTCTTAAGAATCAATTCAAGGTGAAAAAAACAGCAAGAATGGTAAAGCAAAGTAAGAAGTTAAATGCATCCCTCTAGAAGAAGGTTTTACTAGGTTATTTCCTTAAACTTTGCTTGAATGTTGTGATCTTAATGTGATGATTAATATCCAAATTTAAACAAAATTATAAGAAAGTGAATAAAACAAAATTTAGATGGCCACAAGAAAGAATGAGAGCCCTTGACTAGTGCTTACTTGCTTAAAGAAAGGGAAATGGGTCACAAGGGAGCAAGAGAAGCTTTCAGTGATCAAAGAGTAGGATGGAGAAGAATGTTCAAGCCCTTGTCCTAATCATTGATAGCCAAATGTGGTTTATTTTCAAATAGATGGAATACTCAAGAGCTGAAAATCTCCACACAAACCTGCATGCAAATCTAGAAATTGAAATTCTACTAGCAAAGTCTAGAAATTTTACTACAAGAAGCAATATATCATGAGTTCAATTAAAAGCAACTTAGTAAGTAAATTAAACTAAACTTTGGGATTACATTGCCTCAACCTTGTCATGCATAATCATCATTTGAATAAGGAAGCAACATTTAGACATCAAACACTTAGATCTTCAACCTAATTTTACATTATAACCCAAATATACTAACCCAAATGAAAATAAATGAGTAGCAAGAGTGTTTTACTCTCCAAGTTCTAGCAAGTTTACAATGAGATGAGTTCAATGGTTTAACACATTTCCAAATTTTTATTAAGTTCAATGGTTTAACACTTTAGTACTTATATACTTGAATTTTTAACCAAAATCGAAAAATCTAATTTGTTGAACTTTCTCTTTGCGGCACATTGATGAGAATCATTTGGTAAACAATCTCCTCAATTGCAGAAGTTTGTAAATCAAGTCCTAAGTCAAACTTGCAGTGCTTCCAGGTGTGAGGGAAACTAGTTTGTCTTTAAGCAGATTCACATGAAGAAGAGAAATTGTTTGGAACAAAAATAGTTAAATAATTTCATATTCATGCAGGCAGCAGTACAAACCTCCGACTAAGGCGGAACCAATTACTGAATAAAAGACTTAATACAGATCCCACTGTGTTGGATGATATTGATCAAACCTTAGAATGGGTAGTGGAGACTCACCATGCAAAATTTGATCCTAATTATGATATTGACGTTGATTATGAGTTGAGATGGATTCATTTGGATTCAGATCCAAATTTAGAACCAAGTGTAGCACCAGGAATACCAGGCACTAGTCCTGCATCCCATGCTTCTCCTAGTTTTGCAGTTGCAGATGTCATGACAAGTCTGACAAGTCCAAGGACTCCAAGCCAGAGGACAATCTTAGAGCTGATGTTGAGGATCCCATTTCTAGCAGTGGTGGTGAGTTTGATCATGATGATTGATCATGTTGTTCAATGATAACTGACATGTAGTAGGCCAGTAGCTTATAGCATGTTTTTTGGACTCTAGAGGCTATTTTGGGCCACATTAATTATGCACTTTGTTTCAGGTATGTATTGCACTCAGTGCCATTTTGATATATTTAGTATTTACACTTACATGGTATATACATGAGTAGACTTTGCATATTTTGTGTGTAATTTTGGAATCATGGTTTTGAATCTTTAAAATGGTTTTTTCATTCAAAATTATTATTTTAAGTAAATTTTCGTAAATCGAGTCATAAAACTCAAACTAGCCCAACTCAGATCCAAGTTCAAGTCCGAGTCTAAGTTGACCCTCGGCCAATTCTGATCGTGGGAATGGTAATTATGATGGAGTCCATGTTCTGGTTGCATGCACTAGCCAATGGAAATGGTAGCAATCTAGTTTGTTTGTGCATGATGTTGTACCATTATAAATCTAGGCACTTGCCTAGGACCTTATGTTGCACTACACACATTCAAACATGCTCCAATAATGGAAATTCAACTAGGATAAGGATAGTTGTGCCTTGTGTGCACAACCATTCTGGTTATTATTCCTTCTTGGTAAGTAGTTTCAAAGCACTAAGGTAAGATGTCTTATATTCTAAACCATGTTAAAGATAGAGCAGCATCGAGAGCCATTCTCTGAGAGAATGGAGGACCTGGTCAGGGACCAGGGAGTTAATCAACTTAATACAGTTTGGGACTGAGGCTCAGCCTGGGGATGAGAGCCATTCTTTAAGAATGGAGGCACTTGGTCAGTTACCAAGATGTTTGCAGTTGTGAGACTCATTCTTAGGGAGGATGGTACCCTAGTCAGTTAACTAGGGCAGAGTAAGACCGTAGAAGGTACCCTAGGGCCCCCAGTACTCTCTTGGGGTTCATGGTCTAGGACCAATCAAGTTGATGCCATGGAAAAGTCCCTAACATGTGGTTAGGTCCCCTATATGTCTCTAGGGTATTTTGGTCTAGAACCAGACAATTTCTTGGGCACGATGTCCAAGAAGATTCTAAAGGATGAGAAAGAGACTTCCTGGTCTGGGACCAAGCAAATTCTTGGTCTAGGACCAAGCAGTTCCTGCAGGAGTACCCTTGGTAAGTTAACCAGGTGAATCTTGGTCAATTTGACCAAGATGATGTCCTCTCTCCTAATCAGTTATTGCTAGGTTGTTTCTCAACAGATTGGCTACCCCTTGATGATGTCACTGGCACCTAACCCTTAGGAGCAATAGTGAGGACCAAAGGATCGTACCATCCAATTTGGATCTTACTCTTATACAGTGATGATAAAATATATGATACAATGTACCTTGAGGGAGAGAAAATATTAAAACCCTTGGTTTGGTTGGTCCTATAGGTAAAAGGAGTTGATTGTCCACCTTTATGGTTCACCTTGATCTTGTGGGTATGTGGGTTGTCTTCTTGTGACCCCTTTGGTTAACTCATGGTCCATTATCTTACTTGGTCCTAGCACTCTTATTGAGTGTGTACCTTTGTTATCATAAATCTTACCTTATGAGTTCTAATTTTGGTACACTAACCTAAGTTATTTACTTTATGGTTTTATAACCATTGGACCATTTATTTACTTTATAGTTTTATTAGACCATTTAATGTTTATTCTAAGACCATTGGACTATTACGATTTTTATCTTGGACCTCTTTATTTTATATACCTTTTTCTAAGTCAACCCATTTGTATTTTATAACACTCCTAACCTTATAAAAAGTATAGGTTATCAACAAAAGGTATCTCGTGTCTATCCCGTGAATTTCACCTTTGCTTCGTGTGGCTTATATCTGCTCTGGGTGACTGGGTCTATCCCTAGGCTTCTACCTCTACTCCACATGATTGGGTCTATCCCGTGGATTTTTCTGCTCCACGTGGCTCTACTCTGCTCCACATGACTTGTCCTTCTTGTGGCCCTAGATCGTGGTTGTATCACTGCACCGCAGACCACTTGCATTGTGACCATCTTCCATCTTCACATGATTGTTCTTCTCCCACGTGACTGTGCAAGCTCCCGCAGAGTGACTGTATCATTTATCTTCTGCATGACAACGTGAGCCCAGCGTAATCTTCCATGCAACTGTGTGAGCTCTAGTGTGAGCTCAGTGTGATCTCCCGCGTGACTGTAACCTCCACCTCCAGCGTGTTTGGGTGTTTCATTACTTAGTTTGACTTTCTCTTCTGTGTGATCTATCTTCCCCACCCAGCATGATCTCGTTCAGCATGACTGTGTCTGTCCATACTCAACTTCAACGTCCCTACAGCATGACTGAGTGTCTCTTGTGTAGCATGACTATGTCTCTGCCATGTATGATTGAGTGTCTCTTGTGTAGCATGATTGTGTGTCTCTGCCCAGTATGACTGAGTGTCTCTTGTGCAGCATGACTGTGTGTCTCTACCATGTATGACTGAGTGTCTCTTGTCTTGCGTGATTGTGTGTCTTTAGCTTGACTATGTCTCTCTACGTATGTGCTGCTAAGCCTGAGTAATTGATTAAATTTTCTCTTCTTGTTGACTAAGAGGTCTGTATCATTATGCTTTAACCCTCTCTCTCTCAAGGTGCGTCCTTTGTTCACCTAATTGATTTGTCCCTTCGGTGACAAGATCAAACCTAAAAGTATCTAAGTATAAGGTTGATTCAAAGTAATGGTTATAATTCTTTAGCGTTGTTATCCCTTGTACATTATTTATTTTGTTACTGTACATGGCATTTGGTGAATTATCTCAAGGACCAACTTTAACGTAGTGACCAATGGAGTGTTAAAGTTGAAAAACATGAAAATTATGTTTAATTTGTATTGCAGTTTAATTTGATTGGAGCAATACTATTCTGGATCTTGTTTTATAATTTATGTTCATGCATTAAAGTTTATTTCTTATGTTAAAACTATCCTAACCCTAAAACTTTAACAAACCATGAAACTTATCTTCCAAGGACCTAAGGGTTATTGACGACTTTATGGCATTAACCTTTAAAAGATTGATCTCCATTGGAAGGCTTGATATACACACAAGGTTTACAAGAATCGCGGGTGCAATAGGAATCGACTGAAGAATCTCGTGCGGATTCGACACTCATCCCGAAAATAGGAATCGAGGAATCGAAACCCTAAACCTAATTTTTTTTTTAAATATGTATTTTATATTTATATTTTACATTGCAAAGCCTATAGAACATTTTTAATAACACCTTTGGGATTAAGTCCATAGCAGATGGAAAAACTAGTAGTTTTCGATAAAAGAACCAAATAAGATACAACTAATAGGGATCACTAGTTAACATGTGATTTTGATTCCGACGAGATTCTAGTATGGAAGATTCCTGTACGAAATCTTAGCAGGGGGGGCCAACCTATAGCTTTGTATGCACATATACGTTCCTTATATCCCATGTATTCAAGGTACTATCTGCTATGCAACAAATGGAAGACATAAGGGAATGCATCTACCTAGTTGACTAAGTAGGCATGCATTATATGTTCATTTATAACTTTGCTACCAAAAGTTGTGAGCATAGGCACAAAAAACTAGCCTTTAATATCACTAATCTAGAGCCCTTATTGTGTCCTCTTTACCCTTCAATTAAGAACAAACAATTTTTTGTCCTTGTTATATGATATGCTTTGTCCTTTTTTTCATGCTCCATGAGTCAACCCCCTATCTTGCAACCTAGTAATGTGAAAGTGGGATGCACAACCTTAGTAGAGATCTAGACCTCTTCAATTTAATTATAGGGATACCAATCTCCATTCAACTTAAATAATTTAGGCAATGTAAATAAAGTGCTTCAGCTTACTTCACTATTGCTTAAGTTTCATGTGTCTTCACTTTAGGAAGTTTTCCATAAGTGACTTAGTATCCTACTTATTTACATTATTATCCTTGGCATATCAAAAAATTAGGAAGAAGATTTATAACTTCAAGGCAATTAATTTACTTGAACTATTTTCTTACTACTGTTAGTTTGTGATTTATATTTCTCTATAATTCATTGAAAACTAAAATGGCTCCTAGAGTTTACAGCTGAGCTAAAAAAGATAACAATAAAAAAACAATCATGTTTTACATGCAAATTTCAAAATGTTTAAACTTTAAACAACAAAGATGTTTCAACAAAGGAATAGAATGTTGTTTCTCTAGCCATTTGTTCATATTACATAATAAAAGAAGTCCAAGCTAAAATTAACTCATTATAAGTAACAAAAATATAGAAGGGACCTAGTTGTAGATATATGTATTATGTATACATGGTTTAAAACTAAAAGCATAACATAGTAATACAATGCATCGACGGAAAACATTTGAATGTGTAGAACATGAATCCAAATTAAATTAAATGATCATATATCATCAATTTCACCTATATTCTAACCTTTTATAAGTAGCAATTTACAAGACAAACAATGTGAAGAAGTACCTGGTGTTGATGTGTTATGCGAATCATAAGCATTAAGCCAATGGCATCAAAGAAATTTGGAAGAATAGCATTAAAATGCTCATCAATCACTGTAAATGGTCCTACAATATTCCATGAGAAAACAAGCTAGTTGAGTAGGATAACAAAATCATTACCAAATTAAAGGTAAATGACTAATAGCTTAAGTCTACTTCCAAACCATGAATGCCTTAACCCTTTTTCTCAAAATATATCAACATTCAAATTCTTTCACCAAGAAACGCAAACCAACCCATTAGGCCACGTTCTAATCTATTTTCAATCAAATTCCATCGAAGAAAAATTAAAAACAAAGAGAAAGGGTAGTTAAGCAAATGAGCTCAAAATATTGACCTTACACATTGTATTGTAGAGTCTAGACTTTACAAAGAGTGAAAAAAATTTCAATTCGCTAATAATGAAATTGTTATCAACTCTAAATCTCACACACATATCTTCTTAGAGCACAAATAAATTCGTTAAAATTCATCCTCTACTATTGTTAGTTGACCCTATGTCCAAGAGTCCATCTTACATGAGATGTCAACTATTTATTGACACAATCCTAGAAGCCCCTCTATACACGGTAACTTGAATTCTACCTAATTTTTTCACCAAGACAGTCCTTCAACTAGCCAAAAGGAGTTCAATACAGTCCTTCAGCTAGTCCAATCATTACATTTACTTTACATTTCCTCCTTTTGAACAAAGTATATGCCCTTCCTAGAATGTGCAGTGCCTCACAATCACCATAATTTACCTTGACACCATGTAGACATTGGCTTTTTGTTTTCAACTAATAAAAACTATGGACACCATAATGTTGAAAATTTGTTTTCAAGGTTATTCAATGTTTGGTCCATATCTGTCATTGGAGCTCTAGAAGGACAACGATGTTCCTCATGGGATGTAATAGAGCTTTTAACAATTCAAACATTTCGTAATTTGTATTAGGAGAAAACACATCAAATTATCTACCTCACACAATTACAATCTTCAAAACATGAACTATTAGTTCAACCCAATTCCATGTAAATAAGAAACAATCTTGAGTGCTCAGAACATTGCAAAACGAAATTAAGCAAAAGAGACTATGATTACTATAGTTTAAAAATCACAAGGACAAATAAGAAAGGAACTGCATACAATCAGAATAAAAAATGTCTAGCTACACTTCAAAGGACAATAGGCACCATCAAAATCTCAATAATGGTGAAATAGGATTAATTAACTATCATAATTTAATAATTGACTATTGTTGAACGACAAATTACTTATTTAAAAACTAATTAGAACTAACCAAAAGACATGTAAAACCTAGCATTTTTCTACCCAAGACTAGCTTATAGCTATATTATTATAAACCTTCCTAGGACACTCAATTCTCACTCCAATGTCTTTCCCATTAACCTTCCCATTCCCATGTTGACACTCAATTAATACATTAATAACCAATTTATATGCAAAATATACACTAGGGGATAGATTCACGATTCTTACAACCCAAAAACTTCTAGATTTGCTTCTGATTCCATTGTTGTGCTGCATTTCATTCCCATTTTGTGTTTTGCATCTTATTTCTCTCTTTTGGTAGCACATGCTTATATAAAACATCACATATTGATGAGTAAGCAAAAAGTAAACCCCAAGGATTACCTCAACTGGTAGATGCTCTTGTGCTAAGTCCATAAAGGTCTTTCAACCAAATCTGATCGGGCTCTTTAAGGTTACCAATGAGCTATGCAGTTAGTGGTCCATCTGTATTCCATCCAAAATTTCCAAGGAAGAACGAGGAGAGCTCTGCTAGGTCTAGCCTAGTGCCAGCACCCCTATTCTTTGCTTAAGCATGTGAGGGTGGAGTGGATTATTTCCAGTGTTACAAGGGGACGAGCCCCCCTCGCTCCTTGCACCCCGGGGGCTCCTTGGGAAACGTTTCCCAGCGCCCCCAAAATCAGGAAACTCTTGGAAACTCACAAGGGGTGCGTCCCCCTGTTCTGTAGCGTGCTTCGGTGAAGGGGGGCTCCCACACGCCCCCTCCAGAAACTGGGGGGCTCCTAGACGTACCCCACAATTTTCCCAATTTCAGTTTAAAAACACAAAACTTTAATTTTAATTGTTGTTTAGTCTATATTTCAGGCTTAGTCTTTAGTAGTTTACTATTTCACTATTTTGGCATGCAATATCATTGATTCAAGTTTTTAATTACAATGACTGAAATTAGAAATATGAATATCAAAATTCAAATGACAAATTGGAAAATTATCATGATGAATTGTATAACGTGTTTGTATTGTTAATTTGTTATATTCTGATTTACATTGCACAATGATAAACTTGGTATTTACCATTTATTATTTACTTTTAGTAGTTTACATGGGATGAATCATTGAATTGTTATTGCTGGGATTTAATAATTTATAATATTAATTTTTATTAAAACCTGGACGTCCCCTCGCCCCCACGAATTTCACTAAAATTTGGGGCTGGTCTCCACACATCCCCAATGTGCGTTTCCCCGCTCCCGCGTCCCAGAAACTTGGGGGAACATTGATTATTTCTTTGGATAAAAAAGTAAGCCAAAAGCACAAAACAAACTAAACAGAAAACAGCAAATTAAAAAATTCAAAGCAAAGCACTGAAACACTCGACAAAACTAAGATTAGAACCCAATACTAGGTCACTTGTGACTCCCCATGAAAACACATTAAAAGTTAGACATTGCAACAGATACTAAATCAATTTCAGTGTTATTTAGATGCAAAAGTAATCCACAACAACCATTCTTTACGAAGTGGATCTTCCAAATTTTCATCATTTATCAAAACAAAAATTTGTTGTAGAAGAAGCTTCTCTAAAAAATGCTCTATATATTAGCAAACGAAATGGATTGCCTAAAAACTGAGCAAAATAGTCCAATCCCTATAGCAAAATGTCCTTAAGCAATCTCTGTTAAAGTTCCTCAACACATGGTAACGAACCTAGGCTGATTTCTAAGCTACCTACTTAGGAATAAAGAAAATTGAAATCTCTATCAAAACTGCAATCTGATTTTTACTAGGAACTGAAATGCATCAAACTGAAAAAGTAGCAACGAGCACACAAATCTGAAACTCAAATCACATTACTATTTATTAATCTTCAAAACATGAATTACACTGAAAGATACAAACTCTATCGTTCACCCATGGCTTCCTACTTTGAAAACTGAATTAATAAACATGTCCCTGCCTTCTCTTTTATAGATTGACCAGAAATGTAGGTACAATGAATCTGGACTCGTGCACAATAGTGCCTCAGCTGGAGATGATATTAGGCATGCAAGTATGCATCCTCCTTGAGATCTGTTCCTTGGCTACTAGGATACATTTACTTAACTAAATTGAGCTAGGCTGCATACACCACCTAACTAATGCATGCAAACTTACCTTATAAACCTAATGCATGCAAATTTTAGGTAACGTAAAACCAAAAATAGAATTGAACTCCTCAATATAAAAAGCATAGAAACTAGAACTAAACTGAGCATGTTGCATTCATGCACCCTCTATCTCTTTCTCCATAAAGGCTCCTGCTCCCTCATTATTGTTTTATAGAATTGTTGAAGAGGGAGGGTCACCTGCTACAGTATGAACCTGCACATCTGTCACACATGCCTTTTCTGTGTGCATCCAAGTCTTCTCTGCTTGTTGTTGACATTAATGGCACTCTGCCACACTTTCTGAGATACTAAAAATGCAACACTCCTTACCGAGGAAAGTGTTCTTTGCCAAACACAAGAAACTCCCTCTGCATTTGGAATTCCCCCTTTGCTAGGGGCTTGGCTGAATAGTTGACCAACAATGAACCTGAAGAAACATGAATCGGATCATTTCTTCGTTTTGTACTCTGAACTCTTCAAAATCTTCAAAGTGAAAACCTTTGTACAAGGTTAAAGAACACTGCATTAGCGACTTGCCAACATTCTTTGTACTTCATGCCATGATCATTAGTCAACATCTTCTCACACCACATCAGGAATTATTCTAGATTTCCTGCAATAATGGACGCATCCATATGCAAGGCCAAGACAAGCGCAACAAATCTATCAAATAACAAATTGAAATCTGCACTAAGCTCAGAAATACCCAACATGAGTACAACCTCATTGATACTGGAATCCAAAACCGGTGGTGCATGCATCAACCCATCTATAGGGTAACTCCTTCTTCCTAGGAGAATCCTCCAACAACTGGAGTAAGAGTCTCATCAATGTCAGTTTCCTCTTGTTGAGAGAACTATTCTATAACAACCTTATCTCGGTACACTTCCACACTCCCATCAGTGGTAATCAAGGAATCAGTCACCAATTCCACAGTTGGTTCTGTAACTATCTCCTCAGAACTAAAGGCACACTCCATCACAACTCCCTACCATACCTGCTCAACCGGACCTGTGAGTAGCCTATAAAGGCCACCTTCATGCACTACTCTGACCAAAACTTGACTAGATCCATCGCTGTTACCTCTAATGGTGACTTGTTGACAATCAAACTCAACCAAACACCATAAAAACATCATGCAAGAAACTGAAAGAAGACTCTTAGTTAACTCATGAACATATAAGACAAAATCTAGCTCAAGAACATCACCCGAATGCATCTATATCTTCACAAGATATGTGGCATGAACACCCGACTCCACAAATAGACCTCCCTCTTGCTATCGAAACCTTCTGAAGATATTTCTACCATAAGCCACATCTCTGGAAGCTCCATAGTCCACATACCATCCATCACTTGAAACTACATTCACGGAAAGACATGACAACATGGCAAAGATAGTATCAAGCCTAACAGTCAACTCTTTTACACCTTAACTTTCCACATTGCTTGCAACTTATGTTGTTGTTGCTTGCTCTTCAATTCCTCCTCTTACAAAATTGAGAAGCATAGTGACCATTCTCATTTCACTTGAAGCACTAGATATGGCGCATGTCTTTCTTCCCTTGACATGAAGAATCTAATTCTTCCTCCTTCCTCTTCTAACACCTCCTAGGTCCTCCTTTCCTACTTCCTCTCCTCACCTTCGCAATGAGGGCTAGTTTTGGTACATCTTCCTCATCCATGTAACTGGTTGAGACTTGTTGTAGTCTCTCTCCCTCCATTTCGACGCTCTTTTCCTTAGCTCATTTCCTTCTGCCAAGCCCACGCTCCTCCTTCTCTACTATCCATCTCCCGCTGCTTCCTTACCCTTTGTTACCCTACCTTCCACCTCCTTCACACCTCCCCAGCCACTCTCCACCCACACTATCTGTTGCCATCACCGGCTCCCACCAACTTCATCCACGCCTGCCCACTCCCCATACACATCTCATCATTCCTTCCCTCCTCTTCCATCCATTGCTCATACTCCCATCGCTTCTCCCTTCATCCCTGTCGACCACCTGCACAGGAAGTCGTTGACCTCCTCACACTCCTACCTGCTCACACTCCCACGCTCCTCCCTTCATCGACGCCAACCACCTGCACGTGAATCCCACGCTCCTCCCTTCATCACCCTTCCTTCCATTCTCTGCACACGCGACACTCTCTTCTCTAGCCATCTCCTCACACACATAATATTAAAACAACAATATTATTAATAATAATAAATGTTATTTTATTATTTTAAAAAACCTTTAAAAAAACTATAAATTTATTATTATTATTGTCATTTTAATAATAAACTATTATGGTAATTAATCTTTTAATAGTTAAATTTTCACAAATCCCAAGCTCAACAAGATGAATACAAGAAATACGAAGAGAAACCCTCTAGAGAACAAGGATGCATCCATAAAGTCAGAAGATGACTCAGTTCACAAGCTCTTGGCAAAACTTGAGCAAAAAGAGGAGGACATCCAAGACCTAAAGCTCGCAATTCAGTCACTAAAAGATCAAGATAAAGGATTCAATAACTCATATACCGGCCCAACCCACAACGTCATTCACAAAGTACAGATCGATTTACCAAGATTCGATGGCGAAAATAATCGAGACAAGATTTAGTGGATCAACAAAATCGAAAAATATTTTGAAATGTACAAGATATATAGCGACGACAATAAACTGAATATTGTAGCAATGTACATGAATAATGTTAGAATAGTAGAGTCAAGCTAAACTAGTTAACCTATCTAAGCAACCAAAAACATATCACAAAAGATAAGAACATGAAAAGAAAAGGACAAGAGAACACCGATATACGTGGTTCACACTAATGGGTTACATCCACGGGAAGGTAGTCTTCTATTATCTCCGGAATGTCTTCTCCAATCTTACAAAAGAGCAAAGCATAAATACCCCAAAGAATATAGATGATGTACAACAGTGTCACAATAGTACCACTACTACATCAAGAATACATGATATGTAGAGACTCACTTAACCCTATTATATACTAAGAGATGAGGAGGAATTACCCTCACATATTGCATGTGGGATAATATAATTCTCCAAAATAACATCTCTTAATACAATACATGGAAAAATACTCTACACAAGTAAATACAACACCATATAACTATGGGTTAAATGTATTACTCTTTTACATAAGATTGTAGGCAACTTCTGACATAATACAAAGACATTATTACCTTCCAAGGAATATAATATATTCCAACAAATAAAACTGCATGTGATTAGTTCTTATGGTAGGACTCAGCAATGAAAGGAGGAAGACTGGTAAGAGACTGGGATACCTTCAAGAAAAATTTCTTTAAACGATTTCAAGACATGGAAGAAGCCGAAATCTACAGCAAGTTCACTCATTTACAACAAGAAGGAACTGTGGATGAATATTTTAGCAATCTCTCGTGTCCAAGATATAACTAAAGAACGACTCCTGCAAATTTCCATTGGTGGGCTAAAACAAAGTATCCTAAACAAGATAAAATTATTGGATGACAAATATGTGGAACAAGCTCGTCAAAAGGCAAAATTAATTGAAGAAAAATAAAAATCACAACGTTCGTCAGTTTATATCCCACCCCACCTACGACAAATGGGAGAAAGAACGACAATCCGTGCTGCAAGTGTAATGCCCCAAATTGGCATCTAGGACATAAGTGTAAAAACAAGAATTACTTCTTGTGCGAAAAAAATGATAACGATGACAATAATAGTGAACAAGTTGGTGACATGTTACCTTTCGACATAGAATTAAATAGCGATGAATCCAACACAAGGGAAGTTATCATCACCCCAACACTCCCAATAGTTGCAATGACGGGTATATCCCAACCCCAAACACTCAAAATGTTTGGCTATATCAAGAACTAAAGTGACTGTTTTGGTTGATAGTGGGAGTACACACAACTTCATAAACTCTAGGGTAGCAAAATGATTAAACATATTCATCTACCCTACCTCCAGCTTTCAAGTATCAATACCAAGGAACAAAACCACCCCGTGCGATGGAAAATGCCAAAAAGTCGAACTAGCCATAAAAGACTACCACTCAAGATCGCCAATCTATGCTATGGCAATCGAAGGGGTTGACATTGTTTTAGGTGTCCAATGATTGGAAACGCTCGGGACAGTAGGATTGAACTTACAAGCACAGTTTATAAGATTTTATGAAAATGGGAGGTAGTACAAGCTTTATGGTATCAACCAGTGTAGTCAGACTCGGATTCGGCAAATACTCGGCTGGCTTGGGACTCGGCAGACTCGCCGACTTGGATAAGACTCGGATCAGACTCGGCACATATGAAAAAAATAAAAATATAGTAATTTCTGTGCAAAAAAAACCGTACGTAACGACATTTCTAATTCACATAAGTAATATAAACAATTTTATGCAAAAATTCATTAGATCATCTCATAAATATTAAAAATTGATCAATGATAAGTTATAACACAACATTTGACACTCCATAATACCATAATTCATATTTCTATGCAAAATAGTGAAATAAAAGAGGATTCCTTGAACACATTCCAAAATAGTACCAAGTTCAAACTTCTAAGTTCAAAAACATAACTCAAAACATATCTAGCTGAAAATAAAATAAGATAGTGTCTCCAAGTCCAAACTCGAGTCTCATGCATGACTATGAGTAGTAGATCGCCTAGCATACGCCCTAGTAGAGCTAGTACCAACATCACTGGATTGAAAAATCAACTGTGATGCAGGTGTGTTTGGTGTTTCCATTTCGGAAAATGGAACACTAGAGGGACCCTCAGTCTCTTCATCAAGCCAACTCAAATCAGCAAGAGCTTCATCCTCCACTACCTAATTAGATACTAGATCAATTTGATCCAATAAAATTGGATCCAAATCCTTTGCTCGCAACTGTTTTGTGAGCATCCGAAGGTTGTAGTATATGTAGACCAACTTCTCCAACCTCTCATGCTCCAACCTGTTGCGCTTTTTGGTATGGATGTGCTCAAATACTGACCAATTGCGCTCACAACCTGATGAACTGCAAGGCTGACTCAGGATTCTGATGGCAAATACCTGTAGTTGTGGTGCCTCCGTGCCACAATCTAACTAGCAATGGGCTGTTATAAAAAAACAAACAAACAAAGATTACAAGTTTTGCAATGTCAAACTTGAAAAAAAATAAGTGAAACAAAATTTAATGATTTACATAATTGAATCTTACATGGCACTTTCTTATCCCTAAGACGTTGTGTTGAGCTAAATCCAAACATGCCAAATGATATCGTGTACATATCTCGCTGCAGATTGATTTGGTCTTGAATCTCTTGACTTGGGTACATCCTCTCAATGCATAGCATCACACCTCTCATCACCTCAGGATCTTTTTGAATTTTAGACCCAACATTGTAGAATATGCTTGGATTGAGATATGTCCCTGTTGCATGTAATGGTGAATGTAGTTTCCTGTCCCACCTGGAATCAATAATATGCCATATAGGGAAATATTTAGATTCATCCCCCCTATAGAAGACCTTGATGGCCTCTTTGGCCCTGTCCATCCCCTCATAAACACATCCCATTAGTGGGATATCACCATCCATGATCCTCAACACTTTCACAAGTGGCTCTATCATGCTGACAATCTAAGTGACTTCCTCCCATAAACTATCTCTACGGACAGACAAACTCATAGCCATTGCATCTGGTTTTGTGCTATCTTTATAATGTATCCATTCCCTGCTACTAAACATTCGTCTCAATGCTTGGTACTCATTAAGAAGGCTTTGGAGGGAGAGAAAGTTTGTTGCAAACCGTGTGATAGCAGAGCGACTGAGCTCACCTTTTGTGTACTCTCTCATAAGGCTCAACACCCAAGTAGGGTTATAAATGTATTTGGTTATTTGTTTGCACTTGTGAACAACATCTTGCACCCATGGCAACTTCCCAATGTCCTCCAACATCAAATCTATACAGTGGGCAGCATAAGGGGTCCAAAAAATAGTAGGGTATTTTGCACAAAGCAATTTACCTACCACCACATAATTTGCAACTTTGTCCATGATTACTTGGACAACATGCTTGACCCCCACTTCTTCCACAACCTCTGCTAACAATGAAAAAATCAGATTTGCATCTTTCACATGTGAAGATGCATCAACGGATTTCAAGAACATGGTTCCTTTAGGGAAAGCCACAAGGAAATTTAAGATTGTTGTATTCCTCTGATCTGTCCACCCATCAAACAAGATTGTGCAACCTATAAACTCCCATGAGCTTTTAATGCTCTCCAACTGTTCCTTGATACACTGCAACTCCTCATCTAGATCTTTCCCCCTAAGTGCACTGTAAGAGGGGCCTTTGTATCTAGGGCCAGCGCCTGCAACAGCATCTATCATGGGCTAATAAAAAGGAGACCTTGCAAGGTTGAATGAGAAGCTGTCATGGTACCAAAACCTCCTCATTGCCATATCTGCCTCCTTCCTTTTCCTTTCATTAAAGATGTCCAATGTTGGTTGAGATCCTGGGGAGGTATGAGGGAGAAAGAAAGGAGAGGTAATAGATAGACTTGGTGGAACATTTGATGAGCAACTACCTGGAGGTCCCATTAGAGATCTACCAATCCCTCCAGTTTCAAACCTCAGCCTAGATCTTTTGGCATTTTGTTCTTTGATGCTTTCCAAAGCAACATACATTTTCGCTATGACTTCTTCAGGGCAGCCATCACAAACTACAACATCTTTGCACATAACTCGAGCTAGGTGGTGTTTTAACCTGTTTATGCCCCCATACATAGTTGTTGGACAATAATTGCACTTTATTTGATTGTCTTGCCCTAGGACCACCCGAACACAATGTTCCCATGCTTTATCAAGAGGGCTTTTAGGTGTTCTCCTAGGTGCCATGGATCTGAATCTTGAGTGGAAAAGAAAATTAGAATGTTTTTTATTTGAATTAAAACAAAAACAAAATTAAAACTAAAATACAATTTAAATTGATTTAAAAATACATTAAATTAAATTAAATTTGGAGGCCCATGGGCTGTGATGGCAGCCTGCATAGGCTGCTGTGGAGGCTGTCATCACATCCCACAGGCCTATAGGTAAAAAAAACATAAAAACCTTTAAAAAATAACATTAAAAACTATAAAAAGAAACATTAAAAATATTTAAAAATTAAAACATAAATAAATAAACCAAAAACTAACAAAAACATTAAAAAAAAACAAATAATACACCATTTAAAAACTTAATAAAATTAACATAATTTTTTTTAAATAAAATTTAAAATATCTAAAATTTAAAAAAAAAACAAATGTCAAAAACTAATAAAATGTAACCATTCTTAAAATTTAAAAACATAAAACATTTAAAACTTTTAAAAAAATTAACATTAAAAAAAACTTTATAAACTTTATAAACATTAAAAAAAACTTTATAAACTTTTAAAAAAATTAACAGTAAACATTAAAAATTAACAGTAAAGTCTAAGCTTTAGACTTTACTATTAATTTTTAATTTTTAATGTTTACTGTTTACTTTAGACTCCATTAAAAAAAACATTATACATAAACATTTAAATAAACATTAAAACATTAAAATTGACATTAAAATAACATTAAAACATTAAATTAACATTAAAAATTAAAATTGACATTAAAATAACATTAAAACATTAAATTAACATTAACACATTAAACATTAAAATAAGCTTTATACATTAAAAACAATAGCATTAAACATTAAAAAAAAAATTAACATTAAACATTAAAAAACATTAAACATTAAAAAAAATTAAACATAAAAATTAACATTAAACAATAAACATTACAAAAACTTACCTGGCATGGTCGGGAATGCCTCCACGCTAAGTTTGAACCCGGATGCCAAGCCTGAACCCCGACGCCAAGCCTAAATAGTGTTGAAGCCTGGACAGGTGTTGAACGGTGTTGAAGCCTGGAACCCTGAACCCCCGAAGCCGTCGAATGGAGAAGCCGTGAATGGAGAAGTTGTCGATGAACCCATCCGTGAATGGAGAAGCCACGATGAACCCAGTCGATGAACCCTCGAACTACTAAGTGTTGCTCAGTGCTAACTGCTAACTGCTGGAGAAGCCGTGAATGAAGAGGTCGTCATAGTGAAGTTGAGTGAGCCGTGAGGTTGAGAAGTCGTGAGGTTGACGTCTTAAAGCCTCCAAGGATTCCCTCCAAACACCACCTTCGCGTTCAACGGCCTTATTCCAGCTCAGCAAACGCCAAAAAAACATCTTTTCCACGTAATCGCGAGTTTGTCGAGTCTAGTCGGTTACTCACGAGTTTGCCAGGTTATGTTGAGTTATGCCGAGCACGAGTATGGCCGCCGAGTTTGCAACGAGTACTCAACTCGGCTGCCACTCGTCCATACTCGTCGCACTTGTTATCTAACAATGAGATGAATAAACAAATAGATGATACAGTTATAAACAATAATGAATCAAGATATCTAAGCAATGTATAGATGGTCTAAATTTATCAGTATAAACAAATGAACAAGTAAAGTAGTTACAGTTTAGACAAATATGAACCAGATTTACAAGTTATAGACAAGAGGTAGCAGAAGGAAAATGCCTTAAATGAAATTTATTAAACCAACAGTAAATAAAAATGGAAAGACTTTAAGTTGAATTACTTGAAGCAGTTAAACAAATGTTATTGAGTTATTAAGCATTCACCACATAAACAATTGCAGAACTGAAAGTAAAGTGCTGGAGTGCAATGCTGGATTGAAAATGTACTGTGATTCCCCGCTGGAGTGTAGAGCCTGTTTTGTAATGCTTCTTGTTCTTTTTAGTAAATTTTATTACAGTTTTTCTTCTTGTATTAGGTTTTCAAATAGTGGTGTGTCTACCCCTACCACATATCCCCTTAATCCAAAAGTGGAGTGTTGCTGCGCTCAAAACAATGGGAACAAGCCCACCTATAGCTCAAAGATCAAACCCCCAGTGCCAGGCGCCCAACAAGGGAGGACGCAAACGCCATGAAACCCCCCTCAATCTCTCACCCCCCATGGCTTCCAAAGGTCACTAGTTTTTAGTTGGATTAAAGCAATAATGTGATGGATGCCTATTGCTAAAACTCCTCTACCCCCTGTCGTATCTCGTGGGTCCTGTTCCTCTATTCGGTTATCACCCTTCGGGGTACCCACGAGATACGACAGGGGCTAAATTCGTTGTTGGTTAATTTTAGGGGTAAATTTTAAATCTTGTAATGGTTAAGCATGCAAGTAAATTTTAAAACTATCAACAGGACTCAACTAAGCGGTATCCCTTATGGGAGGTGTTGGTACTTGAACCCTGGAGTGGTAAAGCAAATGAGTTTGGTATAGAAATAAGTAAACAAACAAGGCAATGTTATCTAATTAAATCTAAGCCCCTGCCTTTCTACTTTTCATACCCTGATCCGAGTTCCCTAAAGGGAGATAACGGATAGGGACAGAGGATACACCGAAAGGCAAGTTGTAAAATTACTTCTTTGCAACAGAAAGTAAATCTAACTAAGTGCTTGGAAATAAAAAGAACATAAACGAAAGAACTACTCTAAACAATTAACCTAACCCCACATCAATCCCTCTAACAGAGATGGTGGGTAAACAGAAAGCAAAAGACTAGATCTACTTGCAGAAAAGTAAATCTAACAACTAGTGTTTTACCCTATTACTACTCTAACTTTATATACAAGATTTACAAATGATTTTAAAGAGCTTTGAAGAACACCCCAAGAGTACTACTCTTTGGGGTTTACAAATGATAGAAAAGAGAGGAAAAAATGGGGTTTTGGACCCCTTTTTGCAGCCAAAACTTTTAGGGCCTTTTTTCTGATGAAATTTTAACAGCACCTCCTTCTTCCCTGTGTAAAAACCTGCAAAAAATAGTGACCTACTTTGCTGGAATTTACAACAGAAAACACTACAGAAAGCATGTTAGAAGTTAGCCCCAAAAACTCAAAAAAAACAAAACTATGTAAAATTTGAACTTCTGGTGGCCTAAAAATGGGTTTTTAGGCCTTGAAATGACAAGTAAATTGCAAATTTATAATACCAAACTAATCTACTATGAATGAAAGCCCTAAAACAAGGGTTTTATTCACTATACAGTAAATAAAACCTAGGTTTAAAACAGTGACAAAAATATGAGCGAAAAAGAAAAATACAAAATGAAACTCTGAATAAATGAATGGATCTTGAAGATAAAATGCAAGATAGGTGCTTGGCCTGGGAGGCCCTCTTCCAAACCCTTGGATCTGCAAAATAACTGTGAGAAAACTACAAAATACAGCAAGATGTGAGCAAAATAAAAAGATCTACAAAGACCTTTGTAGATCTAGCTAAAACTACTCACAAATAGATGTAAATAACCATTCACAACTAAATCCCCTTTGCAAAGACCTTTGCAAGGGGCATCTATGCATGTATAATGAAAAATAAACTCACAAATGAAAATGTTATACCTCAGATTTGTAATTGGAAAGCCAACACCATGAGACAAGAGTTCCTCCAAAGATTTCACTTGATTATGGCTCAAATAGGGCAAAGCTTGATACAAAGAGCCTCTTAGGGCTTGAGAGAGAAGAATAGAGAAGAGAGTATTTTGGCAGCATAACCATGCTCCAAATAATGATGATAAAATAAGAGGAGGGGCCTTTCTTTTATAGTTGAAAAGATCCCAAACCCACTCCTAAATCAAGGGTCCAAAACATATATATAAACTCTAGATCTCCTCCACCCTTAGATCTAGGTTTGTTGACTTTGCAAGCCATCCACCAATCATAAGCAAGAGTGCCTCTTCAAATCAATGGTCAAAAAGATAGATCCATGTCACAATAAAGCTTAACCCTTAGATCTAGGGTTTCCATAACTCAAGTGGGGCCTCCTTTGACTCAAATTTTGATTTTATTATTTTGATTTTTAATCTTTTATTTAGTCTTTTATTTCTATCTTTTATTTAATCTTTAATATTTTATTTAATCTTTTATTTTTAATTTTTAATTTTTAATCTTTTATTTTTTATTCTTTATCTGGGGCCTCCTTTTACTCAAATTTTGATTTTTGATTTTTATCTTTTATTTTTTTATTTTAATCTTATATTTTTTATTTTTTATCTTTTATTAAGACAAGAGGGGCGCCCCACTTAGGAGATCTTCAAACATTTATTTTGACCATGGGAGGGGTTTATTTAAATGAAATTTTGACTATGCTTAGCCACCCCCCAAACTTAATTACCATGGTCTTATTTGATTTTTTCCTTCAAAATCAAATAATTTAATTTTTCACCCTAGGAAATTAAATTAATTTCCTAGGAAAAAATACCTTGTCCTAACCAAAATTGGTCTAACTTTCTAACCCCTTATCAGAATGTCATGAGACTTGAACCAATGGTTTGGGGGGTGTCATAGCATTTTCATTTGCATTCATAGCCCCTATTACAAAATGCCAAGGTTCAAGAGATTACATTATTACATCAAAACTTAATTAATTAACCACCAAATGGTAAAGTTAATTAATTAGGAAAAATCAAAATAAAAGTTAAAATCCTAACGAAATTCCGCAAGACTACAAGATATGGCTAGCATGGTCATGGACAACAACTTGAAACCTTAGCCACCTCATGGGCTTGATTATCGAAACGCCAATTCACCACTTTGGAGGATTGGTGAGTGAAAACCCCAACCAATTAAAATTGTTAAATGACAAAATCAACTGGAAGGGGGAAAAAACACTCGGTGAAGGGGACTTCCCTGATAATAAAGTCCATGGTGACATCCTTAGAGCAATGACCCATGTTGACATATAAAGTTACATTAAGTATCCCACGCAGGGGAGTGGACATTTCATGTACAAAAGGAGCAAATTGCCCTGTTGAGTGAAAAAACCCTAGAATTTTTCCATGGTACAAACTGCACAGAATGTACATTTTCAATGTACATGAGGTTGCCACCTAGTCGAAATAGGTGGGCAACAGTCACCATTAAAGATAAATTCCCCATACCCTTTGACAACGAATTGTTGGATGAGCTCCATGGTGCAAAGTATTTTTCGAAAATAGACCTAAAATCAGAGTATTACCAAATCTGAATTTGAGAAGTTGTCCCCAAAACTGCTTTCTGTACCCATGAACGCTTGTATGAATTTCAAGTCATGCCATTCGGATTATCCAATGCTCCTGCAACATTTCAAGCAGTAATGAATGACTTGTTTCATCCATACCTAAGGAAGTTTGTGTTGGTATTCTTTGACGACATCCTTGTTTATAGCAAAAACTGGAACTCAGACCTCAAGCATGACATCCTTGTTTGAAGCTTCTAGAAGAAAACAAATTTTACACTTACAAAGCGAAATGCAATTTTGGGCAAAAAGAAATAGAATTTTTGGGGCATATTGTTTTAGCTGAGGGAATTAAGGTTGATCCCAGGAAAATTGTGGCAAACACTAAATGGCCTTCCTCCAAATCAATTACATCGTTAAGGGGATTTCTAGGTCTCGCGGGATATTACAAAAAATTTGTTCACAACTATGCACAAATTGTGGCTCCCTTAACATCACTATTAAAAAAGGATGCTTTTAAATGGGATTAGGATGCAAAAACTTGTTTTGAAAAGTCGAAAACTCTAATGACCTCCACTCAAGTACTAGCAACCCCAAATTTCTGAAAAACATTTATCCTTTAATGTGATGCTTCAAGGACAGGCGTAAGAGTCATGCTCATGCAAGATAAACATCACATCGCCTTTGAAAGTGGGAAGTTAAAACCAAGTGAGTAAACAAAGTCAATTTACGACAAGGAGATGTTGGCAATAATGCATGCCCTGGTTAAGTGGAAGCAATATTTGTTGGGGTCAAAATTGCTTTTTAAAACAGACCACAACAGTCTGAACTATTTCCTAAACCATAAAAATCTCTCTCCAGAACAACAGAAATGGGTGAGCAAAATTTAGGTTTTTTATTTAACATTTTGTATAAAAAGGGTAAGGAAAATATCGTCGCAGGCTGCTTATCAAGGATGAATGAAAGTGATTCCTCACTATGTGACATTTCCTTAGTTATTCCTAAATGGATTTTCAAAGTGCAAACTATGTATGTGAAAGACCCAAAGACAAGGAAACTAATTGAAGAAGTTCAAAGCAACAAGGAAACAAACTCCAAGTACTTATGGGAGAAAAACATATTATGGTATCAACAAAGGATATATTTACCCAGATTCAAAATTCAGGTCTTAAAAGAGAACCAGGATTCTCCAACAACCAACCATGTCGGATTCTTTAAAACATACCATAATATTCGTTAGTCCTTCTTTTGGAAAGGAATGAATACTGATATCCAGAAATATGTGGCTGAATGTGATACCTATCAAAGGCAGAAGTTTGAAACGGTGGCTCCTCCTGGGCTTCTCTAACCCCTACATATCCCATCCCAGAAATGGATAGAGATATCCATGGATTTTATCACCGATCTTCCTATGTTAGAAAGAAAGGATAGTATATTCATAGTCATTGACAGATTAACAAAATACATTCACTTCATTAGTATTTCATCAAAAGCAAAGGCTAGCCAAGTCACAAATAGTTATGTAAAGAATATATTTAAGCTCTATGGGTTTCCCAAAGTTATCATTAGTGACAGGGACCCCAAATTTACTAGCAACTTTTGGAAGGAATTGTTCCACCAAGTAGGGACTTCATTAACTATGAGTACCTCTTACCATCCCCAGACAGATGGACAAACTGAAGACATAAATAAATGCCTTGAAGGATACCTTAGCAATTTCGTGAATTACCACCAGACTGAATGGGTACATTGGCTCCACCTTGCAGAATGGTGGTACAATAGTGCGTATCATACAACGACAAAACTGTCCCCTTTTGAATCCTTATATGGGTATCCTCCTCCTATGGCGTAGGATTATGTCATCAACAGTTTCAAAGTTCAAGCAGGGAAAGACTATCTAGCGACATCCGATGAAGTCATTCGTATTTTGAAGAGTCATCTTGAACAACCAAGAAACCGCATGAAGCAACAAGCCGACACCAAAAGAACTAATCGATAATTCGAAGCAGGTTGTTGGGTGTTTGTTCCACTCCAACCATACAAACAAACTTCACTTACAAACTCCAAAAATCATAAATTGGCACCAAAATTTTATGGACCATATCAAGTAAGGAAGCATGTAGGACAAGTCGCTTATGCTCTGGACATACATAGTAAAGGGAAAATACATGGCGTTGTCGATGTGTCCTGCTTAAAAAAGAAATAGGGTCCAACTATTCACATACAAATAGAAATACCTATGCTAGATGATGAAAGAAAACTGGTGCTAGAACTTGAATGCATATTAGAGATTAAAACAAGAACACTTTGTTCCAAATTCATCAATGAATACCTTGTCAAGTGGAAAAACTTACCTGGTGAAGAAGCTACCTTGGAAAATGAAGATTTTCGTTCATGGGACCTATTATCACCTAAGTTGCACTTAGGGGATTTCCAGTGAGTTGCCAGAGTATTGATCAAGTCAATTGTTCATTGTCAGTGCTCAGAAGTTTTGTGGTTACATCAGGACCAGTTGTGGTCTTGTTTTTTAAAATAAATGCATGTTCATACCTCTTGGGGGCGCTATAATAAATGCTCTAACAAGGAAAACTTTTTGTAAAGGACTTGGCTTCCTAAGACTTGGCTATCAATCCAATTATTCCAAGGTATTTTTTCCCTTGTCAATTATGCAATGTTGAATAAGCAATGTATAATTTTCAAGTTTTTCACCGCTCCTCCAAAGCTAGAATTTCCGTCTTGGTGGTTCGGCCTTAGGAGGCTATTAAAGTTTATGTGTCGATATATATAAGCATGTTAGGCATTGGTATTGAGTCATATGGAAATGTACAAGGTCCCCCTAGAGTTTCGTCATATTCCGAGAAAAATTATTTTTCCCGTTTTTTAGGCCATTTTTAATGGTTTAAATGGAAAAGTTCAAAATGCAAAAAAAGTGTGATTTGGAGTCCGTTTTTGGCATGTTTGGGCTCGTTTTCAAGCTATGGGCACTTCCTTTACCCCAAAGGTTACTTTTCATATGCTCCAGGTGACTAGATTGCCCCGTATGGCATTATTTCTCTACCAGTGCGACAAAATGGCAAAAAATGCTAAATTATGAGAAATTGAAGTGACTTGGCATGTGGGTCCAAGTGGTAAGTGCCCCTTCCCCAACATGATGGCAATTCAAAATTTTGGTTAAGATTAAGGTAGCGAATGGTATCATAAAAGGATGACGCCATTTCCATTGTAGCTAGCAAGTATGAAAGTTGTGATGTGTATAAGTGTGGACCTCTCTCCATCTCATGAGTTTAAAATACTTTGATTATGTGGTAAGGTAATATTTTATGTGCACACAAACTTTGGTTAAAAGTGGAGGTAACGAATGGTCTCATAAAGGGATGTCGTCAAACCATTTGAGTTTCACGCCATTTCCATTTGAGCTAGCGAGTGTGAAGGTTGTGCTAGCATGTAAGGGTGCACCCCTCTCCATATAATAAATGTTAAAAGGCCTTTGGTATATTAAAGTATGTAATATATCATATGATTGAAATGAAGAGGAGATCGCGCATGAGAAAATAGTGCAAAAGTTGGTAAAGATCGTGCATGAGGAGATGGTGCATGGGTTGGTGGTGAATCGCTTGTATTGGAGAGGAGGCACTTTAACACTCTACTTCAACCGAATCAACACTCCACTTCATCTCAGGTGAACTCATGTCCACTCCACTTCATCTCAAGTGAGCTCATGTCCACTCCAGTTGGTCGGTGCACCCCTAGGGGTCTGTAAACTCTATAAAAGCGAGGCCTTCTTCCTCATCCCAGAGGGAAGCAAGGAACCTCTGCTCATGTAATTTGTTTATTGTTATCATTTGAATAAAGTTGAAGGCTTTAGAGGCTTATGAAGTGTGACTCTGTGGGTGCATACTTTTGGTTGATGGGGTGATACTGCTGCATTTCTAACGTGCTTTATTTTTCATAATCGATCTGGCTTAGAAGGTTATCTTAAAACATGTAGAGAAAATATTTGCAGTCGTCAAATTATTTAGTTACTCTTTTACTCTTAGTGATTTAAGAAGGCATGTCTTATTAAGTTGCAGCTCATGCTTTTTTTATTTCTAACCTTGAAAAGTACTAGATCTAATATATTTGTTGCAAGTGTGATAGCTCTTGTTTGCATATCATAACCCCGAGTAAAAGGTTGAGCTAAGCTACATCTCCTTGTCTTGGATCTAGATCAAAACACTTATGGTTTCACCTTCAAATTTCCAAGTTTTCCAAGAGATTCAAGCTTGAGTAGATGTTTCCGCGTCTTTCTACAAAAAACCACAACTCTTTCTCAGTTACTTTATTTTTGCAAGTTAAAATCAGATCTATAACGCTAATCATTCTCGTTTTACTTGCTCTCATTTCTAGATCGATGAAGTGTTTCAATTTTACATTTAAAAGCTTGGATCTAGTTAGTACTTGAAGTAACATAATAGTTCTATCTTTGCACAAGTACTAAGTGTAATTGTTTAGTGTATTTTATTGACTAACCTGCTAATTTATCAATCATTAGATCGCTAGTTTTTAGCAGGTCGGAGGAAAAAGAGGAGTTGCTGCCAAATTTTCATATTTTTTGTAATCCGGAGCATCCAAAATTCTCCCTTCTTCATTTCCCTTCTCTAGAAAGCTTTGTAAGCCTTTTTTATCACTTTCCAAGATCAAAAGGAAATCCCATTCATAAAAAGCATATTGTAATAAAGTTAATAAAAAGCAAGTGGGATTACGGCTCCCAAAATTCTCCCTTCTTCTTTCCCCTTCTCTGGAAAGCTTTGTAAGCCTTTTTTATCACTTTCCAAGATCAAAAGGAAATCCCATTCATAAAAAGCATATTGTAATAAAGTTAATAAAAAGCAAGTGGGATTACGGCTCCCACAACCCCCTTCTCCCATTTGGGGAAGGCATGAATCGCCCAGTGTGATTGATCTTTGATTTACCGCTTTCTTTTAAGTTCTAGATTAGTTCGAGGTTTTGCATCTAGTTAGATCTAATTTCCAATATTTATGTGCTTGCTTTCTTTGTAGATCTAACCCAGTCTTGACTTCCCGAGTAAGGCTTTGACCTGAAAGAGATCCCTGGCTATAGTTTCCTTATATGCCAAACCGATATATTGCTTAGAATAAAGCACAAGCACACAATCCGTCCGTCAAGGGCTGTATAGATTAGATTTTCTTTTTCTTCAAAATTGGAATTAATATTTGCCATTTTGGTGTATACTCTTTCCCATCGCAGGTTTTCCCTAAGCTTTGGGATAATCAAAAGCAGGAATGCGCACTAATTGATTTCTCACATCTAACTAAGAAAACTCATTTTAATAAAAGCAACTTCCCCAAAACATTACGGATACCCGACGTAACGAGCCTAAGAAATAGTGGGCAAATTCTTCAGGGAAAGCAGGAACAACTACAAAGCGACTGTGGCGTCCCGTTAGTCTACATCCGTGTTGGTGTAGTGTTGAACACCCCCCCATGACTCCATCTAGCCCACATTTTCCCGTGCGAAGCCACTCTTATTAGAATCCACACATATTCCTAGTACCTCACAGTATATTGGGAATCCCCTTTTCCCCTTAACTCACTCATCATTGAATAACTTTAAAACTGACCTAGAACAAATTCCAAAACATTTTCCATTTCTTCAGCAGCAACTATTCGACTTCATTTTGCACAGTTCATTTACAAAACTTATTTGCTTTGAGTCATATCATGTTATGAAAGTTCTATCTTTATGTTGTTGATCTAATTTCTACATTGCAATATCTTGTCGCTAAATCATTTCAAAACTCCTAACAAAACATTTCATCACACTTAATAAAAACAAGAGCCTTAGCAACTCTTTCTTAGCAACTACCTTCCTTTGCTCCGTTAGGAGTGTCCTAAACGAAGGAGTCAGGATCAGGTCACAGCACCTGACTCGAGACTTGCCCCAAGGACGCACTTAGCAGCTTGAAGATTTTTGTTGCGCTAAATCCCCCCAGGTGCGTGAAAGGCCGCAACAACACCTATCCTTACCAATACTTTGTAGACGAAGTATCTCAGAGAGGGATGACTAATTAGTAAATTAAATGATTTAAATAGTATTTGTTGTTATTATTATTATTAGTTAAATGTCAGCATTAGAAAGACATACTGTTTTGATGTGTTTCTCTAATTGTATTTAATGTCGCTCACTCTCTTGTAAAAATTATCATTCCATAAATAATACATATATTTTTTGGATGTCCATTCCAATATTTGTCTCTCTCATGTGGGTAGCACAGAGCTTGTTCTTTAAGAGCATCTTCCTAGATACATTCACACTTTGGTACAAGGTTCCCAAGGCATCATATATCTATTTGCTTGCTTAGAAACCCTAAAATTTCGGCCACCTTCCCTACAAATTCACCCTCGCCTCTAAAGCCCTAAAAACCCTAAAGTGGAATTATAGGGAACCCTAAAAATATAAAAATCTCAAAAATATCTGCCCTAAAAGGCCCTAAAACAGTCCTAATTCTGCCCTAAAATCCCTATCTGCCTTTTCCACTACCTCGTTGCTCCTTAACCAAGCCTGCCTAACCCTCATTGGTTCCATTCCATCCCACTTTCCTCCTCGCTGCCCTTTTCCAGGTTCCCTCTCCACCTCGGGCCTTCCCTAAAGGCAACCCTAGGCCCTCCTAAAACCCTTGGTTAGTCCCTCTTCCCTTTCCCTTTCCTCAAAGCCTGCTCCATTCCTCCTACGGGTTGCCTCCCTCTACCTCTAGCTTGCCCTAGCCCCTGTTTCTTGGCTTGCTCCCACTCTTCTCCATTTGGGTCTTCCTTTTTTCTTAAGGGTACCTCGGTCCAAGGTCACTTTGTGACAGTCCTCTCTTACCCTGTAGGGCTGCTCTTTACAGTGGCAACCCTCCCACACCTTATCCTTGCACCAACACCTACACACATGCTAGTTGACAACTCAGAAATGTAATTCTGATTATGATAAACTCTTAAGTTGTTAGCTAGGCAATAAATGTATGTATCTATAAATGCTGTCATGACATGCTGCTGTACCTAATCACACACACAGTTTGCAACATAATTCAAAATTAATGCATATTGCTTGGTGAATACTAGGCTACATACATTTATTTGTGAACGTCCTGACTACTGCTGCCTTGAGGCTTGAATTGATATTAAACTTCATGTGAAAATGCTGTTATACTAAATATTTACTGCTGGTGCATACTATATCTTTGTAATTTCAGACCTCATAGTGGTTACTTCAACGCATGTATTGGGTGTTTCATGAATATAGACATGCAACTGATATATTGTTGTATGCTGCTGTAAGTACTTGAGTAAATGATAGCCGATACATCACAGTATTACTGCAATTAATTGAGTCCACACCATCTGCAATTTGTTACGTGTATACACTTTACTCCATGATATGTTTGGTCAATTTAACACACACATCTACATGTAATACGATATTTTGCTGACTTTCTAATGCTGCCATGAATAGTTGGGCGGATGACTGAATATATAGACGCTGTACTTACTTGCATGTACTACTGTACTTGTGTTTTAGGCTATGATATATGCTCATACTCGATCAATAATTGCACTTATGTTTTCGTTGGCTGCATTGTGGGATAAGTTTAACATTTGGGAGGATATATCGTTGCTGTAAAAACTATACAAAACATACAACCTCTTTTACACATTCTCTAGACTCCATTAGGCACTGATCATTAACAACCTCGAAAGAGAATACTTTGTCTTTGTGTCTTTGCAGAGTCAAAATTGGGCTCTCCCCTAGGAGGCTTAGGCTTCCGAAGTATTTGGGGACAAGTGACTAAGGTGACAGTGGTCGCTTTTCCCTCATATGCTTACCAGTGGCTTGTACTGTCATTTCAACTGGTAACAATCAAGATAGGATATAAACAACTATTTGTCACTTAGCTTCAAAAAACAGACCTCTTAGGCAATAACATTTCTATCTGGTAAGTACTAAGACTAGTCATGCTTCTTTGTTTACTTATAGGCATAATCTTCAAAGCATGTACATCCTATGTTATCTAGAGAGACTTTCAATTGTACCTGAAAATATTTCATAGAAAATTGCATCTTCCCCAAAGAAGTCAATGCAGAAAAGATACCTGTAGAATAAGCAAAATTCATAAGCATGATATCTCAAACAGGAATAAGCAAAGGAGTTCAAACAATCATAATCTTTAAGATTAATCGCCTCTATGCTCATCAAAGAATTTGAAAAAAAGAATCTAATACTCAGAAGTAGCAGTGTCCATCAGTAATTTGTGTAGGCTTCGGAAGAGGACTTCATATGGGTATTTTGTCCCGCTTGCTTCTGCAATATGAGGGATCAAAGCAGGCTGATCAATTTCCTGGCATCAACAAGGTACATAAAAGTTACAGTTTAGAATTATTTTGCCCAAGGGGCATATAGATCATTGAGGTAAAAGACAACATCACAGATGAAAAGCTAATTTTATAGGCATGCATAAAACTAGTGTCGTAAAAGACCAAATTTGGACCCAAAAAGTTGGTATCTAAACGGAGCAGAATTCCAATTCCTTTATGAAGTCAAATAAAAACTTGTTCTGATTGAAAATTTATTGCGCCGAAGAGGCGCATTCTACAGCCCAGTAAGGGGAGATGTGTAACTCCTTCCGTGCTCATCCTAGAGCTGACACACATCTTTTATAAAAAATAATAAAATATTATAAAATTAACATGTCGGCCCAAATTAGATTTAAACTATTTAGAACGGCATATATCAGTGTTGCAAACATCTCCGATTTCTCTCGATATTTCCGATTTCTCCTGAGTTTTTTGTGTTGCCGATTGTCCGATATTTTCATAATTCTTTAGTTCTAAGTTTATTTTTGCCAATATTTTCCGATAATTCCCGATATTTTCCCCAATGTTTCCAATAAATTTCTTTCTAGACCCTCAGCAATATATTCCCCAACACGATGTTTGCAACATTGGCATATATATATAACTACACAAAATAGATAAATTAAAACCATAAACATTGCATTACACACTTCCTCAACATCTCTACTCTAAAAAAGGGTTTGCACTGGAGAGATTTGATCCCTCTCAGCGCTTTTTAGATCCCCTTTTAAGATAGATCTATGCTGGTGCATAGCAAACATGTAGGTTATGGCATTGGCAATTAATGAAGGGAATACTTAAAAAGAGAAAAGACGTCCATGAGACAAAAAAAAACACAAGGAAATAAAATAAATCAAAAGGCAATGACTCGCACATTGGTTCTTGGCCATTAGAATAAGACGTAAAGATAACATCTAACAAAAACTTACAGTTACAAATATTGTTCTCAAAGAGCAGGTAACAAAAACAAAAGCTTTTAATTGGAGCAGAGACAAGATAATCTGATCAAAAATATTGATCAACACACCTTCAGAATATTGATTCTATCACCCAATGCGAAAACAGCTGACCGATTCTTCAGTGGCTCCCTTGCTCTAGAAAACAAACTTGTGCTCCTTGTGTCAATTCCAATCAAGTCATTTGCAGATGCTATGTCCAACTGCAACTTCTCTAATGCTTGTATATATGCACGAAAATGTGCACTGAGTACCTGCATAGTTTTTGGTGAAGGTCAATGATACTTTCGAAGTAAGGATAGAAAGTGATAGGAAGATAATTTTCCAAAGAGTTCATGTGAAGAGAAAAACAGATTTATATTCTGCAAATTAATATAAATAATTATTGTACAGCACAGTGAACAAATACACAATAGCATCAATTTACAACCGTGGCCAACATTTAAAAGATTTCCATCCAATTTGCATCCCCAAATACAGGCATAATGGAATTTGAATTTAAGCTTGACCTTCTTACTTAAAGTAAATAATGCAAGAAACATCTTTTTTCTTAAAAAAAGTTTGGAAAACAATGTATACCTTGTTCAATGTATCTATATATGCTAAATGAATATCATGGTAGACATCTTTTCCATGTTCCTTAAGAAATGCAGCAATATACCTGCAGTTAAAATTCAAGTATTTTAAAATTTCATAGAAATTATATACTAATAGGAATGTCGGAAACGATATAATCTATTTGCATACAACAGGCACTACAGGTGGAAAACTATAAAAACTATCTGTGAATTAAGAACATTACAGGTAACTCCCATCTCTATAAAATCAAGAAATTATAGAATTCTGGCCCCACCCTTACCTTCCCTAGAAGATTACTTTTACTCCATTTACAAAGCAAAAACAACTCATTTAATGTAGTTATCCATCAACTATGCTAATTATCATTCTTGATAACACCTAATATTTGCAATATTCTACCAATTTTTCAAGACCGGGGGATGTGAGAACGGGAAAACATGTCTCGGAGATGTGTGGAGAGTTCCCCCAAATTTTACGAAACATCATGTGGAACAACAAGGTCCCCAACATTGTGGATACCATCAAAATTCTAAAAAGCATATATTTAATATATGACAAACATTAACAATGAAAACATGAAATATATATCACATTGGCATGCAAGTTGTAAAAATCACAATTCATAAAACAACATTGGCTGAGATCCGAGGGCAAGCGCCTAACCTCTTTGTTTTTCGAGGGGAGGGACAAGGGTGGGAAATGCTCAAGAGTCCTCCACAAAGGTGCAATGTTCCCTTTCTTGAGGAAATATCTGTTTCCCAAAAGGACGATGTCGTGAAACATTGACCAATGAGATTCCCCACCTTGAAAGCATGGAAAGTGTGGGTGTACACCCCCCAACACAAGGGAGTGCATCCCCATGTAACATTGAATAATTGACAAATGGTATTTCAACCAAAAGTTATGTATCACCATTGATCTATTAAAGAAGAAACTTCAGTTGATAATCACCAATGCAAAGAAAACTAACATTTAGTAACCAGAATAGAATTGATGCAAGTACAAAAGTAACAAAACTAAACCAGTACATGAGTCTATCTCAATATCTTAGTGACACAAATGGATTTCCCTATCACATATATATTTGACTTCAGTTGTATATTTGGCATATATATTGGTAAGGTACATTGGTAAGGCTAAATGGCATGGAAGGTTTATGTAGACTAGGGTTTCGATCAAGGGTCATCAGATAGAACCATGGAACCTAAGCTCCAATTAGTAGATTACTCCAATGATAACCCAACGGAGGAGGATGTCTTTGTTTCCTTTTCTGGTCAATAGTCACTCGATCGTGAAGGATATTCTGGGGAGGATACGGCGTATTTCTTGGGGGATCAATCCATTCCGCAAAACAGTCAAAGGGTATAGAGTTTTGCGACTTGTCAAATCTAGATCATACCGACATTGCTTTAGTTGGTATGAGTGATCCGCTTTTGGATTTGGGGGATTTTGGTACTCCTTCACCACCACCAGACGATGTGCAGGTACCGACCTGTTATCACAAACCTTGTAGTTTCCCCGTAGAGTAATCCTATACAGGATGGCAGAGGGGGCAGACAACTAAAGTCATCAACTACGAAAACACTAACCACCAAAAGATAGATGGTTGTCGAGCCGGTTAGGATTCCCTTCGCTTTATGCCACTAAAGAATCCCAAGTGATAATGGGGGAGACCCAGACCTATCCTGAAAGGACAAACTCAAAGCAAATCACCAGATTAAACCCTGGCGGAGAATACGTAAGGTGAATGATTGAAACCCTAGATTTAAGGGATAAGCCACAAATTAAGGAGTGTTTGAGTAGAGGAGTTTAAGAGTATTGTAAATGTTTAAAAAGTGAGATGGATCAATGGTTGTTACAACAATAAAATAGTAAATAAATAGTTCACCGTTAGTAATAGTAATTAATAATATTATAATATTAAATATAGTTTATGAAGAGAAGTGTCTCTTCAATATTTGATGGCCAAGCCATATTTAAGGCAGCCATATCCATTGTAATCTATCATCCATTCATATATTAATTATTTATTCATTCATCTTCTGAAGATGGAACATCTTCCTCCTTAACCCAAAGACGGGCTAATTTAATGATGACCCTAGATCTTGAAAATGAATCTCAACCACAAATTAGGTGGTTAGAGAAGTAGTTACAATTTTTAAAGTATAAAACTAAGGTAAAGGACAAATTAAAGACACCATCAATGAGGAGAGAGAGAGAAGATTGAGACTAAAGGAGAGAGAAAACCCTAGAAGATTGGCACGATTCCCAATGCAAGCAGCAGCAGTAGCAACAATCGCATAGCATTAATTGCACTTGTTAGATCCGTACAGCACAAGTGTGAAGCACAAAAATCGAGGCAAATCCATACAGCAATCTGACAGGGTCGTACTGCATTAATTATAGGCTAGGCACAATTCCCAAGGTTAGGCACGATTCCCAAGGTAGGCATTAGAGGCAGAAAGTACAATCTATATTATCACATGGAAAAAAGTACAGTTCCATGTATCACACGTGTGAGTCATACAGCAAACTTTTTGCACAGAAATCGAGGTAATTTGTTGCTGGGTTAATTTTGGGTATTTTTCCTGTGAGGGTTGGATGAAAAAAAATTATGTGTTGTTGGGAAAAATTCTAAGAATCTCCTTTAATGATAATTTTCTCTTTCTAGGGTTTTCCCCAGGAGTTGGGGTTTTGCCCGGCCTTTGACCAAAAATTTCTATGTATTCATGTGTGAAAGATTTGCTTCAGTCTTAGAAAGTTCTTGAGTTTGTGGTTTATATTTTAATTTAAAATGTAATTTTTTTATTATAAACCCTATTTTCTCAAGTGTTTGACATAATGTGTAAATGAAAAGTTCCATATTAGGTCATTGAATTTCTTCATGGTATTAGAGCCAAGTTGAAGTAGTATTCAAAGTTGAAAATCACAGAAGAGTAGTGTTGTCTTTCCAGTTTAAGATTTGTTGTGAGTTGTTTTCCAAATGATGAGCATTAGGTATAAAGATAGGTTGGATGGCATATCCAACTATTTACCTTGGAAGGTTAGAATAAGTGCGGTGCTCAAGGAATGCAAGATATAGAGCTTTGCAAACACCAAATGACGAAGCCTACTAACAAGAACGACTTAGAAGAACATGAAGCCCTTAAAGCCAGAGCCCAAAGAGTGATCCTAGATGGAGTAAAGAATCATCAAATTCCACGTTTGGCAGAGAAAAAGACTGCTAATGACATGTGGGACACCTTGAAGCAGTTGTTCAAGGCAAAGAATGAGAACTGGAAGATGGCACTGAAGTACAAGTTACACAATGTGAAGATGACTAAAGATGAAAGTGTAACCTCCTACCTAACTCAAGTGGCTCTGGTTAAAGATAAGTTAGTAGCAGTGGGAGAAACTATCTCAGATTCAGAGTTGGTGAGGATAGCCCTGAAAGGATTCACCAAGAAATGGGAAGTTTTTGTCAAATGTATCGTTGGTAGAAACAAACTTGACATGTGGGACACCTTGAAGCAGTTGTTCAAGGCAAAGAATGAGAACTGGAAGATGGCACTGAAGTACAAGTTACACAATGTGAAGATGACTAAAGATGAAAGTGCAACCTCCTACCTCACTCAAGTGGCTCTAGTTAAAGATAAGTTAGTAGCAGTGGGAGAAACTATCTCAGATTCAGAGTTGGTGAGGATAGCCCTGAAAGGATTCACCAAGAAATGGGAAGTTTTTGTCAAATGTATCGTTGGTAGAGAGAAACTTCCGGACTGACCCAGGCTTTGGGATGAATTTACTCAAGAGGAGATTCGAGAGGGAGCTCTAGGTGGTCAAGTCAGCGAGGAGGTGGAGCATAATGTAGCCCTTGCAATAAAGACAAACACGAAGAAGAAATACCTCAGTCAGATCAGGTGCTACCATTGTGGGAAGACGGGACACTATTCTTCGTAATGTCCTGAGAAAAAGAATGTGAAAGAGATACCGCAGCCTCTACAGTAGTAGAAAATTATGCCATGAAATTTGAGCAAGAGTTTTCTCTTGTCACAATTGATTCCAGTGTAGGAAGTTCATCCTTTGAGAATGTCTGGGTTGTTGACAGTGGTGCAACCAGACATATGACTGGAGTCTATGATTCCTTTCAGATGATCACAACGTTGGGGCCAGGACATTTCATCCAGAGAAATATTGATAGTTCTCAAATAGCCATACGAGGAGTTGGAACTATCATGTTTCAACTAGATCTCGGAGAAATCCTAAAAATACATGGGATATTGTTTGTACCTGGCATGACAGTTAGCAAACTCTCAGTTTCATCCTTTGAGGATGAAGGCTATGGAATGATGGTTAGGTCTGGCCATGTCTTCCTGTATTGGAGAGATGAGCAAATTGGGACCACTAATTTATGGGTGATCGCAGGACATACTCTATGTCCTGAGAGGGCATATTGTACGACTAGGAGCAAATGCAGAAGGATGGTTTCTCCTACTGCTACCAACTGTTAGATTTTTATCATTCAAGTTAGCTTTATGATCTTAGGATCTTTAACTGAGAGAATAACATGCACAGCAATAAAACACAAAAGACAAGAAACACAAAGAATTTTCCTCGGGAAACCATAAAGGAGAAAACCCCGCAACTTCCTCAGAGATAGAATCAGCACCAAAAGTAAAACCCAAAAAAATAAAGATGATCTCCCAACAACAATGGCCTCTCTCTCTGAACCCAGCAACTTCTCTCACTCATGCACCCCAATGAGTGAGTGTGTGTGTTATAAATAGAGAGGCTCACTCTTTCGTTCACTTGAAACCCACTCCAACATGTCGGCCTCAATTAACAATTACTTATTAGAGCCGACATCTCTAGGAGTGTCTAATAACCCTAGTGCCCCACAACTTGTGGGGACTTTGCCTCCTCTGACCAACAAGGAGGGTTATCCTTAACACAATGGTGGGTACTATTGCCCCGACTTACAATGACTCACCTAGGGTCGACTTCTCTAAGATAGTCTAATAACCCTAGGGCCCCACAACTGTGGGGACTTTAACCTTTGACCAATAGGAGGGTTACCCACAACGACTTGACATGACTTGTTTACATTATAGAACCTCCCGATAGGAAAATCAGGGCATGACATGACTCAAATACATTACAGACACATCCCAGAATAAACATCGGGGTACAATACATAAGATATACAGATGAATACATTCTGAAGTTACAAATACATCAACACTCCCTCTTAACTAGGAAGGTATTCTCTCGACACAATTTATCAACACAAGTCTTCTTCTCTGTATCATCTGGATCATCATTGAGTTCTCGTAATCTTCATCTTCAAGTCATCTTCATCTGGATCTGGATCATCACTCGATCTAGATCATCATCACTGAATCTAGACGATCACTCAATCTGGATCATCATCACTAAATCTAGATCATCACTCGATTTGGATCATCATCATTGGATATGGATCATCACACGATCTGGATCATCATATCTGACCATGAGAGGAACACATCCAACACCATGTCAGAAAGGCACGCCCAACACTCACATCTGATCGTGCAGGAACCAATCCTATAATCACATCAGAAAGGCCCATCACTCACATCCGATCATGCGAGAACACATCCCACAACCCTATCGAAAAGGTTCAGCACTTATATCTAGCCATGCGGGAACACATCCTGCAACCATGCTAAAAAGGCTCTGCACTTACATCCAACCATGCGGGAACACATCCTGCAACCATGCTGGAAGGGCTCTGCACTTACATCCAACCATGCAGGAACACATCCTGCAACCATGCTGGAAGGGCTCTGCACTTACATCCAACCATGCAGGAACACATCCTGCAACCATGCTGGAAGGGCTCTGCACTTACATCCAACCATGCAGGAACACATCCTGCAACCATGCTGGAAGGGCTCTGCACTTACATCCAACCATGCGGGAACACATCCTACAACCATGTTGGAAAGGCTCTCAACCCCAGGTTGAGGGTTCCTGGTAACTGACCAGGTGCCTCCATTTTCCAAGAGAATGGCATCAGCCCTTATATCTGATCAAGTGGGAACACATCCCTCAATCACATCAGAATGGCCATGCACTCATATTTGATCATGTGGGAACACATCCCATAGTCATTTCAGAATGGCCCTCAGTCCTAGTTCAAGTATTCCTGGTAACTGACCAGGCACCTCCATTCCAAGAATGGCAATAGCCCTTATATCTGATCATGCAGGAACCAATCCTATAGTCATATCAGAATGGCTCAGCACTCATATCTGACATGGAAGGAACCAATCCTCTCACCATGACAGAATGGCTCAGCCCTTACATCTGACCATGGAAGGAACCAATCCTCTCACCATGTCAGAATGGCTCACGGACTCATCACTTCCCCTTGGAAGGAACCTCGATCTGGAGAACACCAAGCTTCTCCCTGAAGTAATCAAACTTCACCCTGGCTAATGGCTTCGTCAACGCATCAGCTATCTGTTCGTCCGTCGCAACATACTGGAGCTTCACTGCTCCCATGTGCACCATATCCCTGATATAGTGATATTTGATCGATATGGTTCGACTTGTCATGGAACACCGAGTTCTCCAACAACTTCACACAACTCTGGTTGTCGCAATGTATACAAGTAGCATCCATCTAGAGATCATATAAATCAGACAGTAGCTTCCTTAGCCATACTGCCTCACAACTAGCTAAACAAGCTGTGACATACTCTGCTTCAGCTGTACTCAGTGCCACACAGGACTGCTTCTTGCTAAACCAAGAGATCACACCTGATCCCATACTGAAGCAACACCCTGAAGTGCTCTTCCTATCGATGGCACTGCCTGCCCAATCTGAATCAACATAACCCTCTAGGTTAATCTTCTAATTCGCCTCATACTCGAGCCCATAATCAACTATACCCCTCAGGTATCTTAGAATATGCTTTGCAGCAATCAAGTGAACATGTCTGGGATCTCTCAGGAACTGGCTCAAGGTGTTCACACCAAAGCAAATATCTGGTCTCGTGTTCGTCAGGTACATCAAGGACCCAATCATCTGACGATACATCGTAGCATCAACCGCTTCTGATGAAGCATCACTCAATAGCTTCAGGTTCGATGCCATAGGTGTGGTCATGGCCTTGCAATCCATCATCCCAAACCTCTTCGGGATCTCTACTGCATACTTCCCTTGTCCAAGGAAGATTCTGCCACACCTCCATGCCTAGAAAATAGTGCATCGACACATAACAGGAGCATCACTGGTCTTCCGCCTTCAACCTTGAAGCAAAGGTTGGAATCCGCTTTACTCTTAGTAAAGCCTAGAGTCATCAGTAACTATCCATCCTGTCATACCATGTCAAACCGCTCAATATTCTGTAGTTACTCCCTCTAAAGTGGAGCATCATACTCCCTCTGTCTTCCGTACTCTATGCACTGAAACATTCTGTACTGAAGTGACAAGTAGCTTCCTATGCTACTAATATTCTATGTATCCATCTAGTGTATAGACTATCATCTTCAACCTTGTAGCAAAGGTTAAGATCTTCATCAAGCTCATCATGTATGTGTTTCAACTCCCACTGGCTGCAAATGTTTCTTTGTAGTCTATGCCTTCTTTTCGTGAGAAGCCTTGTGCTACGAATCGTGCCTTGTATCCCACGATGTTTCCATCTACTGCATGATGGAACTACGAACTTTCCTTCATGTATCGATACTGCATCCTAGACATCATTCTTCTTGAACTGGTCTTCCCTTTCTTCTTGGTTACTTCTTCATAGCTTGAAGGTTCTGCATCAATGATGTCGCTGCATTCGTCATATTATCCTTCATTTTGAACTGTCGTCACTTGTTCTTCGGAACAAGTCTCATCCTTCTTTGCTTGTAGGCGATTATGTATGCGATCTTTCCTACAAGTCAAATGCATTAGTTGTATGGTTAGAAACATTTCATAAGGCATATTCATAATGGTAAATTCTTATGCATAAATGTATGATCATGCAACTATTTTAGCCAATACAGCATTCTTCCACATCTCACAGAAACTTTTCTAGAAGCCTTCCATCTCCACCAGGACAACATTGAGATTGTGCACTAATCCAATATGTTAGTAAAGAGGTTTCACTCTAGATAAGTAGCAATGGAGAGTTGTATAGCACCATGAGCTACTTACCCATCACATGCATATTAGTAGTATACTGTCATTAATGCAAACATTCTATCATGCATAATACATCAACTGAATATAAACAAATGCATAACAAAATAATATCATGAAATGACAATTGAATACTTATCTTTATATGTTTCATGGGTAGATTCCTTCTTGAGTCTTCAGCTTCATCATCTTCTTCATTCATAGTAGCATCGTTTCTTATCCAAATGCTAAGATGGATAAGAGGTTCTTCAAGAGTTGAGTTCTTCATATTCCTCATCGCTTGAGGGATCTTCTTTGGATGGTGAGAGCTTGATCTTCTCATCTTCTTTTCTCTTACTATGAGTTGAGCATCTTCTTGTCTGTGCTCTTTCCGAAACCTTTCTGAAAGTAATCACTTCCTTCTAGCACGCATTCCTTGAATGAATGAATCCCATGATCCTGGGAGGTCATTCAAGGTGGCTATCACCACTTCTTTTTCTACTGCTACAATTTGTTCTTTGATTTGAGAGACCCCCATAAAGTATGACTGTATAATCTCTACATTCTGGATCTTCACATTCTTCAACTGTTTTCTCAAAGCCATATTCTAATTTATGTTCTTCCCTTCAAATAGCTTGGTCAAGAACTCAAACAACTCTTTCGATGTCTTTAGGTAAGACACTTGTAGTACAAAGTGATCCATGATTGAATCAACAATGATCTTCTTGGCCTTGACAAAGTTCTTCTTGTGTAAGGCTTCTAGCCTCATCTCCCTCTGGAACTGGAACCTCTCTACTCATGTAGGTGTCCAATTCATTTTCTTCAGAGAGATCACATACTTCCATGCTTGGAAGTTGTCAACTTCACCAAGCTTATCATCAAGCTGATGTGATGGATCACTTTGAAATGAGAACCTCAAATCAAAATAGCAAAAGATTAGATCTTACCGATTTGAGGTGTCCGTCCTGGTTTCGGAGCTCGCTGATCTAGGGTTTGTCAAAGAAACCCTAATTTTCAAAACTTGGAATCTTTCAGATCTGATTGGATAGAAAGATAGATCTGTTCAAGTTGAGCTGCCAATGTACTCCTTTTTCTGAAAACAGTGGAGGGAAGCTCACGGAACAGGAAGCCCTAGTTTTCCAATTTCTTCTACAAAAATGCCTGTTTCTGTTTCTGCGGTATCTCCGAAATTACTGCTCTGTGTTGGAAACTTCGTACTGAGGTAGCCTCGCATGTCCCTATTCCAACACCACAAGTTTCATCAGAATTGGTTTCACCAATTGGAATTTATGATCATTTTCCCAACGTGACTTGTTACAGGACTGTTCAGAACAACGAAGTTGTACAGACTTCCATGTGTCACTGTTTCATCTTTTGGGTCTGAAACTCGGACCACAAAAAGTACAATCCGTGCCCTTTCTGGAACATCTTCAGAAATTTCATTTGGATTTGGACCTTTGTAGCCCAAGATATAGCAATTCTCCCCAGGTGTCCTATTTAGGGATGAATCCTAGAAGAGGCTGAAACCCTAACTTGGAGGAATCATATCTCCCAGAAAATAGCGAATTTGACGCTGAATTTTGGACGTAGTGTAAATAAGGATTTTCTCTTCCGCCTATGAAAGTTTCAGATCCTAAGCCTTTTCCAATCCCGAGATATAGCGAATGTACCAAAACTTATCAGTTTTAGTAATTTAGGGTTTTTCCAGCTCGGGGTCAAACTAGGGTTTGACTTTTCGAGAGTTTCACCCAACCAAAAATCTTGAACCAAGTCTCTAAACTTTGATTTTTATAAGGAGAGCAATCCTATGCCGGGCTCACTCAAAAATTCCTCTTCTGTAAGAGGCCCTAATTTCCCGCACAAAAAACTAAAAATGTCCGGAATCGAATTCCGCTTCGACAGAAAGATGCGCCCTTCAATGGAGAGTCAGCCTAGCATACTTTTGCTGATGGATTGTGGAGAGAGACCCAAAAAGTAAGAAGCCCAAGCTTCTATAGCTGCACAATGTCTTCTTCTCAGGTTAGATTTTTATCATTCAAGCTAGCTTTATGATCTTAGGATCTTTAACTGAGAGAATAACATGCACAGCAATAAAACACGAGACAAGAGAAAGAATTTTCTTCGGGGAAACCATAAAGGAGAAAATCCCGCAACTTCCTCAGAGATAGAATCAGCACCAAAAGCAAAACCCGAAAACATAAAGATGATCTCCCGACAGCAGTAGTCTCTCTCTCTGATCCCAGCAACTTCTCTCTCACTCATGCGCCCCAATGAGTGAGTGTGTGTTATAAATAGAGAGGCTCACTCTCTATTTATATTCTTTCGTTCACTTGAAACCCACTCCAACATGTCAGCCTCACTTTACAATTACTTACTAGAGCTGACATCTCTAGGAGTGTCTAATAACTCTAGTGCCCCACAACTTGTGGGGACTATGCCTCCTCCGACCAACAAGGAGGGTTATCCTTAACACAATGGTGGGGACTTTGCCTCCTCCGACCAACAAGGAGGGTTATCCTTAACACAATGGTGGGGACTATTGCCCCGACTTACAATGACTCACCTAGGGTCAACTTCTCTAGGATAGTCTAATAACCCTAGGGTCCCACAACTGTGGGGACTTTAACCCTTGACCAATAGGAGGGTTACCCACAATGACTTGACATGACTTGTTTACATTATAGAACATCCTGATAGGAACATCGGGGCATGACATGACTCAAATACATTACAGACACATCCCGAAATAAACATCGGGGTACAATACATAAGATATATGGATGAATACATTCCGAAGTTACAAATACATCAACACCATCTCGTCCTGAACTTGTGTAACACGAGTCAAGTAAGAGGCTACACCTTCATCACTTTTCATTTTAATGCTATGTAGCTTGTCTTTTAGGACCATCTTCTTATTTTCATTCTTTACTTCGAACAATTTGGTCAAAGTGTCCCACATATCTTTAGCAGATTTCTTATCTGCTAAATGTGGTATGAGATAGTCTTTAACCCCATCCAAGATAATTCTCTTGGCTCTGGCTTCATGAGCTTCAAACACCTCAAGCTCATCTTTATTTGTTGGCTTGGTCATGACACTGTTAATAAAACTCCAAACCCTAAGTTCTTTCAAAACAACAGTAATTCTTACCTTCCATGGAATGTACTTGGATACTCCATCCAACCGATCCTCATACCTAATGTTCGTCATGGAAAATAACTTGCAACCAAAATTTAACTGAAAAAAATATCTAACACTTTTCTGAAATCTTCAGAGAACACCTGCTAAACTTATTTTTCAGTATGACTCCGTTAAACTGAGACCTGATACCATCAGCTCTGATAGCATGAAGAAATTTGACTTAATACTGAAACTCTTCATTCAAACATTCTGTCAAACATTTTGCAGACACTAGGGTTTTAACTTTAAAATTCTGAAAGTAAAACCACACTGCTGAAAATGAACTTCAAATTTTTCTGTCAACTACTGAAACATTTTAAGCAAGTGGACACAATGAGTTTTGGTCAAAAGATGGGGCAAAACCCCACTACTTGGGGAAAACCCTAGAAGAAAACTTTTCTTTAAGAAGAGTAAAAACTCAGAAATTTGATACAATAAATTTATGCTTCCTTTTAAACCCTCACTGGAAAAATTTCACAAAACAGAACAGCAGCAAAAACTACCTCGAAATTCGTGCCAAAAAAGTATTGTAGGACATGCTTTACGGCTGCCCACACGTGTTGTACGACCTGCACACTTTTCCTCCTCGATTTTTGTGCCCACACATGCCAAAAAACCTCTGTTTTACGGTTCTATCAGTCTATAATGAATGCACCAGCAGTTACCTTGGAAATTGTGCCCACACGTGCTATTGTATGGCTCTAACAGATTGTTGTACGGATTTCTTCTAGGCTGTCTTGGGATGCGTGTTGCTCATCTTCTTGGGAAATGTGCCCTTTCTTTGCTAGGGACCTCTTCTTTGTCTTCAATTTTCTTCTCTTCCTCTCTTGATGGTGAATGTACTCATTTGTCCTTTCTCATTGTTTTTATACTTAGATTTTGTAACTATCTTCAATAACTACCTAATCTAGGGTTGAAGATCTTTTTACAAAATCAAGGGTCCACAACTTATCTCACTTTTAATTATTAAATGCGTTTTTAAGTGAGACCCACTTTTCTAAAGTTATAAAAACACATTCACTTTGTTTACATAAACGTGACTTTGTTACATTAAATACATAAGGACAAAATTTCTCAAGCCCTCTCATCACACCCACACCAAAAATATGGGAGGACCTTCAGAGATACAATTTCAACAAGCAGCAGCAGCCATACAGCATTAATTGTACCTATCAGATCCGTACAACACACGTGTGAAGCACAAAAATCGAGGCAAATTGTAGTATCCCAAATCCCGATATTTTCTATTTCTAAGCAAATATGCTGATACAACTGGGCATGCAAACTACCATGCAAAGATCCCTATTTTATAGCAAAAATTAAGTTAGGGTTTGTGAGATAGAGTGAACACTTACCACTGATAAACCGGCTGGACTGCTCCTGAGAGAGTATGCAAGCATCAAGAACTGAATCGGAGATGGACAGATATCTTCTGCTTCCGGTGAAACCCCAGCAGCAAGAACCCAGGTCAGATAAGGGTGACGTTTTCAGTGAAGGAGGTGTCCGATGACGCTGCCGATTTGCAAGACTGATAGCCTTCCCGTGCCGGAAAGAATGCCTGGTACATGTGAAGTTTCTGAGGTCTCTAGGAAGGATAGCGAATTGCTCCAGAGAGGCAGCTGCTCACGCCCCCTTGATCCCGAAATAGCGGCTAACTGCTCCGGATGAGCACGGTCGAATCTAATAATCACCGGGTACCGGAGTATGATGTTGATGATGAGAATGGTGCCAGAGTTTCGGAGTAAAGCTGAGATCTAAAGGCCCAGCGACTGATTAGGGCTTTCTGGCTGAAAACCCCTCATTTACGGCTGCACCCTTGTCCCTGCAATGATCTATACCGTATAATGGATAACTATGAATGAATGTAAGAACAAATGGTGAACCTGTATGGCTTACCCTGAATGAGACTAGGGCAGATGTTTCACTGCCGAAATCCCGCTAGCTGAAGACTCCGTCTCCAACCCCAACTACTGTGCTGCTATCCAAGAGCTCCCAAAATAATAATCATCAAAAGTGAAGTCTCCTTTCGCTTTATCCTTCTTTTATAACTTTCAACTGCGAAAACCCTAATCTTTGACCTAATTAGGTCACTTTATCTTAATTTGCAGTTGACCTGCATGCATGCGGATGGAGACTTAATGAGTGCATGCATCATTAAATAATGCTTGGATGGTATGCACGAAGGTGGCCTTTGGCCCCGGTGGCCCTTCTTGACCTAATGATGATGCCCTAGATTTTCTATGGATGGCATCAGTCCTTAGTTGATTCCCTAACTGTCAGTAACCGCTCGAACCTACAGGAATCACATAGGTTAGCGGTTTGGGACCTCAAGGCCTAATCGAAAGAGGACATTACAGTCCTCCCCGCTTGAGATTGCTTGTCCTCAAGCAACTTCAAACTGGGATGCTGCAATACCTATTCACCTTCCCAGGTGGCATCCTCTGGCGGTAGTTCTTTCCATTGAACCAAGTATTCTCTGATTACCCTGTTCCTGAGCTTCCTTTCTCTAGTATGTATGATCCATTCGAGAATCAGTATCAGCAGTCCTTCATCATCTAAAGGAGGCAATTCTGTAGATGGAGCAATGTGTTGCCCAAGGGTCTTCTTCAGATTAGATACATGGAACACATTGTGAATTTTGCTTTCCTGTGGAAGTTCTAGTTCATATGCCACCTCTCCCACCTTCCTGATTATTCTGTATGGTCCATAGAAGCGGGGTTTTAACTTCTCTACTCCTTTCTTCTTAAGTGAGGACTGTCTATAAGGTTGGAGCCTTAAGTATACCAAATCCCCTACCTCAAAGCTCCGCTCAATCCTGTGTTTGTCGGCATACAACTTCTGTTGATTCTGGGTTGTTTGTAAATTCTCCTTCAATATTTTCAGAATGTCTTGACTGTCCTGTATCCAATCCTTAGCCTTAGGAGCCCTACTATCTCCAAATGCCAAATCTGCATAGTCCAAGGCCTCGTAACCATACAATGCTTTAAAAGGAGTCATCCTAATAGACATGTGATAGGTAGTATTGTAGCAATCCCCTAGGTGTAGCCATTTGATCCAAGTTCGCTGCTGCCCTGCTACATAGTTCCGTAAATATCCTTCGATCCACTTGTTGACTATTTCCGTTTGTCCATCACTATGGGGATGATAACTCGTACTAGTAGCGAGTTCAGTCCCCACCAATCTAAACAGTTCCTCCCAAAAGGCACCCGTGAATCTGCTATCCCGATCACTGACAATGGTCTTAGGTAACCCGTGTAACCTGAAGACGACCCTGAAGAATAACTCAGTTACTTGCGTTGCCGAGTAGTCTGATGATATCGAAAAGAAATGTGCAAACTTGGTCAATATGTCAACTACTACATATAAACAATCTCGCCCTTGGACTTTGGGCAATCCTGAAATAAAGTCCATGGAGATACTTTCCCACTTCTGTTCTGGAATCGGTAGTGACTGGAGTAACCCTGCTGGATGGGTGTTCTCAATCTTGTTCTGCTGACAGATGCTACATTCTCGGACATGCTGCATAATTTCCCCCTTAAGGCCCTTCCATGAGAACCTCTCTCGGATTTGCCTGTAGGTCTTTAAGAAACCTTGATGCCCTGATAAAGGAGAATCATGGGCTGCCTGAATGATCTTTTTCCTCAATGTGGATTCTGGAACGAGGTATATCCTGTTTTTGTAATAGATGATGTCATCAACAATCCTGTACCTGTCATACTGAATTTTCCCGTCCAATAATTCGCAAGCAAATTTATTTTTGGAGTATTCTACTAAGAGAAGTGCCCTCCAATCTGTGGATATACTACTGAGAGATAATGGGGTGGGACGCCTGGATAATGCATCAACTACTACATTATTCTTACCTTTTACATACTCGATCTCGAAATCATAGGCTTGTACTTTGCTGACCCATTTCTGTTGTCGTTCATTCAGTTCCTTCTGCTCCAGGAAATACTTGAGGCTGTTATGATCGGTTTTGATTTTGAACTTACTGCCCACCAGGTACTGTCTGAATTTTGTGAGAGCATGTAAGATGGCTAGCATCTCTTTGTCATATATGGAGTAATGGCGCTCGTAGTTCTTCAGTGTACAGCTCTCAAATGCAATAGGGTGATGATTTTGCATCAACACTGCTCCTAACCCTTCCCCTGAGGCATCGCATTCTATTACAAAGGGTTGTGAGAAGTTTGGTAATGCTAAAACTAGACAGGAACTCATAATAACCTTCATCTCCTCGAAAGTTTTCTGCGCTAAGTCTATCCAAGTGAACGCTCCCTTCTTTGTGAGATCTGTGAGGGGTGCTGCAAATTGGGAGAATCCCTTAACGTACTGTCGGTAATAAGTGCACAGACCCAAGAACCCTCTCAATTTCTGTAACTATTTTTGGCATGGGCCAATCTCTGATAGCTTGGATTTTCTCCATATCAACCTGTACTCCTTCTGCATTGATTATGTGTCCTAAGTACAGCATTTCCTTCATGCCAAACTCACACTTGGACATTTTCGCATAAAGCGAATGTTCTTCTAAAATACTCAGTACTTCGTCTAGGTGTTTCAGATGCTCTTCCCATGTTTTGTTGTAAATCAGGATGTCATCAAAGAATACTAGCAAAAACTTACGTAGTTGTGCTCTGAATGTGTGGTTCATGCATGACTGGAAGGTGGTTGGAGCATTGGTAAGTCCAAAGGGCATGACCAAAAACTCATAGTGACCATAGTGACAGCAAAAAACTGTTTTGGAGATGTCTTGGTCCCTTACCCTGATCTGATGGTATCCCGAGCGAAGATCAATCTTGGAGAAGTATTTAGCTCCCCGAAGCTCATCCATGAGTTCGTCAATTCTGGGAATGGGATACCTGTTCTTAATGGTCTTTTTGTTGAGTGCTCGATAATCGATGCACATTCGCAGTGTCCCATCCTTCTTTTTGACCAATACTACTGAGGATGCAAAGGGGCTAGAACTGGGCCGAATATATCCAAGCTCCAATAATTCTTTGATTGTTTTCTCAATCTCATCCTTGTATCTTTTGGGATGCCTGTAAGGAGTAGTGATGACTGCTTGTGTCCCCTCCTCTAGCTCGATGATGTGTTTAAAACCTCAGTCTGGCGGTCTACCTGATGGAACGTCACTAAAAACCTTTTCATGTTTCTGTAGCAAGGTTTGAATGTCACTTCGGTGTTGTGTGCTGGTCTCTGGGGGTTTCCTAAAGGTGACCAAACATTCTGCAGCCCATTCTATATCATCCTGTCGGAGTACTGCCTCCATTCTCTGAGATGAGACTGGTTTTGGGGGATAAGTGTTCATGCCCCTCAAAACTACCCGTTTTTCGTCTGGCCCCTGGAATTCCATTTCCATCGCACTGTAGTCTGTAGTGTATTTCCCTATGGAATAAAGCCACTGAACACCCAATACTACATGAGTATCCGATACATCCACTACATAGAAGGAATCTGTCATCTGATAGTTACCTAAGGTGACATTCAGTTTTGGCACCCAGTAGTTGCACTCCATGTAGGAGTTTCCGGCTACTGCTACAGTGAATCCTTCGAACTTCTCGGTCTGAATACCCCTCTTGGCTACCCAAGCGAAGTCAATGAAATTGTGGGTGGCTCCCCCATCAATCAATACTCCGACTCCCCTGACCCTGAGAGTATGGAATCTTCGTACTCCAGATAATGTAGCAATGACTCCCTCTGGTGTATCACCCTGGTGTGATTCCTCCTCAGCTGCCCGTAGTTCTTCTGTGGCTTCCTGCTCATAGTCATCCTCATCACTGTCCGAATATACCTCAATGTAGTGAGCCTTCGCCTTCCCTGCACACCTGTGTCCTGGTACCCATGGTTCCTGACAAGTGAAGCATAGTTTCTTCCTTCTCAAATCTTTCCTAGTGTCCTCATCTAACCATGTTTTCTTGAGAACATCTTGCTGGAAAGGTTTCTTGTCCTTGTCCCTAACAGGAAAATTGGTTTTCAGCGGGAACTTGTTTTTGAGCACAGAATCCTGAAGATCTCTGGCTCTGCTAATGGCATCCTGCAGAGTGAGGGGTTTGTAGGCTTCCACCATCCCCGTAGTGGCTCTGTGAGGGCCTCCGTGAATAACATAGTCAACCTGCTCTCTGATACATCTGTAACCATGACTGCTATCCTCTGAAATTCTGAGATGAAGGCTTCTGCACTACCGGTCTGTTTGAGTTGAGCCAACTCCCTGAAATGTATCTCTGGATCCTTCCTGTCAAACCTCTCTATGAGCTTCTGAGTGAACTCACCGTAGGAGTGTATGGTGTTGTGACCCAATGTCACCAATCCGTGGTACCACCACTCGTGAGCCTCTCCGTCCAGGTGAAGTGTAGCCAATTTAATGGCATCTGTCTCTGTCATGGGATTGAGTTGGAAATAGGTATCTAACTTTTGAACCCATATCCTCGCTGATCCTCCGCGAGTCCCGTCAAAGTTCGGGATGGTCAACCTGCCCAAGGTCTTCTGCAACTCATAGTTGTGATTGAAACCCTTGTTGAAATTCCTGGGCCTGTTCCTACTCTTCATGTTGCAGAAATCTGAAAAGACATCGCAGCATGAAACTCATCCCCTAAGTCTCTATACTCCTGTAAACAAGCCCCAAAAGGCTCGCTCGGTTCTACCTGCATGACCGGACCACCTACTGTATATGCCAAGAAGTGAGGCATGGTAGGCCTGTTAGAAGGTCTGCTATAATGTGCCGAGTATTTTGAATATTAGTGTACGCAATCTTTCCACTGCTACTTGTAGATCCCCGATCTACCGGTGAGGGAGGTGTATTGCTGATACCTATTTCCGGTTTCGCCGATAATCTGTTGATTGCATTGAGTACCTCTTTTTGCCCTTTGGCTAAGTCTTGCAATGCAGAGACTAAGCTGCGAAACTCCATCCTATCCTCTTCTTCTCCCGTTCCTTTTCCCCTATCCGAGTGTATACCTGTTTGTTCCATATCTGAATTGGTATCTTCTAGTTGGATATCCTCAAACTCCCCTGTGTATCTACTCTTCCTCCTCCTATAGGTTACAAAAGGGTCTCCTTCTGTATTCATCTAAGTTTCATTTCTTAAGCCCACAGCTGGCCAAGAAGATAGTTCTGATACCACTGTAGTATCCCAAATACCGATATTTTCTATTTCTAAGCAAATATGCTGATACAACTGGGCATGCAAACTGCCATGCAAAGATCCCTATTTTATGGCAAAAATTAGGGTTAGGGTTTGTGAGATAGAGTGAACACTTACCACTAATAAACCGGCTGGACTGCTCCTGAGAGAGTATGCAAGCATCAAGAACTGAATCGAAGATGGACAGATATCTTCTGCTTCCGGTGAAACCCCAACAGCAAGAACCCAGGTCAGATAAGGGTGACGTTTTCAGTGAAGGAGGTGTCCGATGACGCTGCCGATTTGCAGGATTGATAGCCTTCCCGTGCCGGAAAGAATGCCTGGTACATGCGGAGTTTTTGAGGTCTCTAGGCAAGATAGCGAATTGCTCCAGAGAGGCAGCAGCTCACGCCCCCTTGATCCCGAAATAGCTGGTAACTGCTCCAGATGAGCACGGTCGGATCTGATAATCACTGGGTACCGGAGTATGATGCTGATGATGAGAATGGTGCCAGAGTTTCGGAGTAACGCTGAGATCTGAAGGCCCAGCGACTGATTAGGGCTTTCTGGCTTAAAACCCCCCTTTTACAGCTGCACCCTTGTCCCTGCAATGATCTATACCGTATAATGGATAACTATGAATGAATGTAAGAACAAATGGTGAACCTGTATGGCTTACCCTGAATGAGACTAGGGCAGATGTTTCACTGCCGAAATCCCGCTAGCTGAAGACTCCGTCTCCAACCCCAACTACTGTGCTGCTATCCAAGAGCTCCCAAAATAATAATCATCAAAAGTGAAGTCTCCTTTCGCTTTATCCTTCTTTTATAACTTTCAACTGCGAAAACCCTAATCTTTGACCTAATTAGGTCACTTTATCTTAATTTGCAGTTGACCTGCATGCATGCGGATGGAGACTTAATGAGTGCATGCATCATTAAATAATGCTTGGATGGTATGCACGAAGGTGGCCTTTGGCCCCGGTGGCCCTTCTTGACCTAATGATGATGCCCTAGATTTTCTATGGATGGCATCAGTCCTTAGCTGATTTCCTAACTATCAGTAACCGCTCGAACCTACAGGAATCACATAGGTTAGCGGTTTGGGGCCTCAAGGCCTAATCGAAAGAGGACATTACACAAATTCGTACAGCAGTCTGACAAGGTCGTACTGCAATAATTACAGGTTGGGCATGATTCTCGAGGCAAGCATTAAAGGAAGAAAGTACAGTCCGTACTGTCACGTGGAAGAAAGTACAATTTTGTAGCCTATGTTGCACGAAATGCCTTACCCCCTACCGTACCTACCCCGTTTCACCTCCGAAACGCTTAAACGCGTTTGAAACAGCCCTGAAACGCATTTCAGACTGTACAGCAGCACCATCTCAAGTGTAGGAAATGTGTGTTATATGGTCTAAAATGTGTTTCAAGGCCGTTTCAACCTTCGTACAGTGCATCTCCAATATGGAAGAAGACCATCTAGGCCCAAAAAAAAACCGCCTGCTTAATTTGTGGGACAAGTTACTTAACTTGGGCATCTCTCTTGCTTCACTAAATATTGGTGATGAACCTAGAAGTGGAGTTGGAATTTCTTCCTCCAATCCACAATCCTCTACTAAGAGTGCATTTGTTCCAATTTTTAGGAAGACTATGATGATCAGAATGATGACTATTAGTACTAGTCTTTGACTCTTTGAGTCTTTAGTTTTTACTAGCTTTTCTCATGTTATAGTTATGTGTTGAATGTTGACATTTTCATATATGTATCACTGTAGCCTCATACATAAAGGCTGATTTTGGCTATTACTATTTGCCATTTGGCAACTTGCATTATATCATAGAGATGGAGTGATGGACTTATGACTAAAATGTGATGAGTAAAAATGTAATGTTATAGTTAAATGTTTGAAATTATCATTTATTAGTTGTAATTTATGTTTCACATTTAATTTTTTAATGTCCTTCCTAATTTGCTAATATATCGTGTTTCTCCATTTCCTATATTTTAGGGGGTCATGTTTCCATTGCGTTCCCATATCGGATACACGTTTTGTTTCCCCGTATCATGCACCTTAGTGGCCAGCCCCCTTGGTTTCACTCTTAAGAGTACTTGCCTTTGTGGCACAGCTAACTGGCCCTTTGGTGTGTGCATTTCCCCACCATGCAGGGCTTTTTATCCCATCGGTTGGTGTCCGAGGCTTCTAGGGGTGACCCACTAGGGCACATTGCCGCCTTGACTTTGTTAAGCAAAGGTTATTGCATCTTGTAAAGGGCTATCGTTCCCTATCTAGCACACCTTCACCCACTTGGACCTAATTCTAGCACTCAGAAACACCTCCTCTAGCACTTTGTCTTATGACGTCATCCTTCCTCCATTGAGCCTGCAAGCTTAGAAAGGGGGGGCATTGAGGGATAAGCATCATTTTGGGGTTAGTTGGGGCATGACGTCACCCTTTGGCTCACTATTTCATTAAGTGAAGCCTTGTTTTAGTCTACTTTGCTATATTTTGTCTATTTTAGGGCTTATTTCCAAACTTGTGGGAAATTTCCCCTAAAAAGTAGTATATTTTTAATTTAACTTCATTTTAGACTTGTAGGCTCAAGAAATAAAAAGTAGAGGATGAAAAGTATAAATAGACATCCTCACATCATTGTAAAATCATAAGACAAGGGTCCTAAAATGTTTTTTACTCTCTTTCTCCTACTCTATGAGTCATTAATGTGATGTGCACTTCTCTTGGGATGTTTTTCTTGGCTTGAAGGTGAATGACAGAATGTTCTAGGGCTTGATCTTGCACATGTTAGAGGTTGATGCTAGACTAGTTGGAAGAACTCATGCACAAGTGTGACCTAAGGTCTTCTCCTTGCTCACTCCTTGTTATATGTTGGTAAGTTATGCTCCTAGCTAGGTTAAATGGTGCTTTTATGGTGCATTTTTTCTTATTGGTTAGGGCTTTTTGCCAACTTTTGCTTGAAGAAAACATCCTCCTTAGGAGTTCCTTATTGCTTAGTAGGGCCTTGCACTTCTTCATTTTCCCTAGTCAGACTCTCCTACCGAACCCTAGAGATTACTTGGTGATACCTTAGCTTGCAAGTGTTGAAAGACATTTCAAGAGAGGGACATTGATCATTGATCTCTCAATTCCATAGGGATTTAGACAAACATCATTTCCCCTTGCTTGTCAAAAAATTCTTTTATTTTCATCAATTTACTTCTCTCTTACTTTGCTGTAATTTTATGTTAAAAAATCCTAAAAATCATATACTTTCAAAAAAACACTAAAAATCATATACTTTCAAAAACCTAAAAATATTTGCAATTTAGAAATTCTGGTCCACTCAGCGATTTCGCCCTAGTGGATTTATCCATAGATCTCTAAGGGCGTCCTCAGTTGATATTGGAAAAACTCTAAAAATATAATATTGCTGGGAAAACCCTAAAAATCTAAATAATTTCAAAAAGACAATATTTGCAATTTGATAATTCTGGCCTGCCCATCAAATTCGCCCTAGTGGATTTATGCACAGATATTGAAGGGCGTCCCAATTTGCCCTAGTGCATTGGGAACCGTTAATTTGTTAAATTAGGGTTTTGTTGGGTATTTTGCATCTATGATTGGGCCAAAAGGTGCACCCTAGGCCACTCAGCCCTCTTTCCCTCGGAACACACCTTTTTGAGAGGTTGCCTTGGGATATGTGAAAAGTGTATTGATATATGTGCAATTGCATTGGGGTTTCTTAAACATTCTAGATAGAAAAAATGATTGACGATATTGATGAATAGCTATTGAATTAAATCCTCTTTTAGCTCTTGTTGTCTTCTTTATACATTAATTGACTCCATATAAGGCACTGATCTAGTTACAAGGTTGTAGAAAGGTATTTGCATGGTTGGGTGCTTACATGTATTTTTAAGGGCTGTCCCCTAGGTTGAGAAGCTACCCAAAGAAGTTGAGAGGCTAGGCTATGGTACATTGGGCCTAGGCCTCTCCCATATGTTTACCTATTACTAGCATTAAAGTTGCATCGCATTGCTTATTCAAGACTGCTAGTTTGAAGGGTAACAGGATGAATTTGCATTCAACATATGAAGGGAAAAGAGTCATAGACACCACTTAAGTGTAATAGACAGAAAATATATAAATCGTTGAAGTACATGTACAACATTTCACAATCATTCCTAGCACTTAGAAACGAGACATGGAATATACACAACCGAACATCAAGCCTGGAAATGTGGCCTGGAACAAACAAAAATACACAGTATTAAACCAGGTAGCATCCACAAACACCAGGAGCTGACTCAAAACTAACATCTTGGAGATTAGACTAAGTTGTAGCAATCCAGAACTATGTCTATGGTCAATATCTATCAAGGAGGAAACGAAAAGAGGCTCTGAAGTAACTTACTTGTATTTAAGAAAAACATTTTGTTGCAAGATCTGGATGTTTGTTTTTGGCTTTTTCAAAGCTTGAAGCTTTTGGACTATAAAGTCAAACCCCTGTGAATTGCATAATGAGAACAAAATTACTTTTCAGAAATTGACTCCTAGTCTAATCCAGGTCAAGACATTGATTCTTAGCATAATCTAGCTTCAAACAGAAATTACTCAGAAATGTGTCCGAATAGCATTGGCCTTGTTAACTTTTTCACACAGCTTTCCAATAAGAATTCATGCCAACATATGTTTGAATAAAACAAGTGATTGATATTTATTATCTCTTGACAATGTACACAAACCTTTGAAATAGCTTTTTGACGAAGCCTCTCAAATTCAGGTTGGACATCCTTCAACGCCGCAGATGTCTTTGCCATTGGATCCACTTCTATAAATTTCAACTTCTTGCTTAGCATTTGCAATGTTCTCACATATTCTTCATTCACCTAAAATTACATTATAACATTAGAAGACATCACTCACGACAGCCTACCTGAAATACCTCCTAAATTAACAAGGAGAAAAAATGAAAGCTCCAGTTGTTCATACATTCTCTAACACACAACACACACACCACTATTGACACAGAGATTCACTTGAAATTGCAACACTGCTGGGTGGCAGAAAGAACATAAACCAGATATTTCATGCACTGCAGAACTGTATAGTGCTATAATCTCAAGTAAGTAAATGTGCTATGATAGATAGAAAGTTACGGCATCAATGATAGATTGGTTAGCCACAATTTGAAGGAAAAAATACCTCTCCATCCACAATTGTGTCAATCATCTTTGGTGGAACCACAAGATCTTCAATAAATCTTGCCAGATTCAGCTCAGCTACCTGCAAAACAAATGCTAGAACTAATATCACTAATACCATCGTAAAAGATAAGATCAGATAAAAAAATTTAATGTCCAACAATGAGCACAATAAGCAAGTCCATGACACCGAAAAGTTTCAAAATCTGATAACCCATCTTCTATCAACAAGTTTAGGCCCTTTTCACTTTGTAATTGCATCTACAAAATCATTCCAAAGATCATAATACCTAAAAGGGTTAAAAGATTATTGTCCAACTCCATTTCCAGTGAACACTTCAGTTTCTTGGAAGGTTGGCTAACACGTGAGACTATTGGGGTAACCCAAGGACTCACCACAGTAAAAGTTTAGAAACCAAAAACAATGGTGGTTAAGGTTGATCTCTCTAAAGCCTATGATCAGGTTAGTTGGTTGTACTTGAGGTTAATGGCCATACATAAGGGCTTTTGTGTTCGTTTTGTTAACTGGGTTATCAATTGTGTCACAGTTGTTTCTTTTGCCATGCTAATAAATGGGTCAGCTTCGGAGTTATTTAGGCCTGAAAGGCAGTTAAGGTAGGGCTGCCCTGCCCCCCATACTTTTCCTAATTGTAGCAGAAGATTTAACTAGGGCACTGGGAGAGGCAAAAAGATTGGGTGGTTTTAAAGGAATAAAAATTGGTAGCTCCTAATCTTTTATCAATTTTTATTTGTTGACGATATACTGATTTTCTGTGATGGATCCAGGATGGAAGCAGACAGCCAACAGGAAATTATGGACCTATATTGTATGGCCACAGATATGCAGATAAACATGGAAAAGTTCACTATTGTTTTCGTGGGACTGTCAGAGGGAGATGTATATATCTCACAACTGTTTATTTCATCAGTCAGAGCTGGAGGTTGCTTTAAAGTAGGTAGGGTTTTATTTAAAACCAAACTATTATATGAAGATGGATCGGTATTGATTGATCCAAAAGGTGTAAAAGAGACAAAATGTATCGTGTAATCGGTGCCTATCAACTGGAGGTAGACTAGTTCTTGTGAAAGGAGTTCTAGAAGCCATACATGTTTATTAGATGAATTTATCATGGATTTCCAAAGGTATTATGGAGGTGATTAGAAAATCTATTTAGATTTATTTGGTCCAGAAGCAGAGAAAGGGGATTCCACTTGTAAATTGGAAAAAGATAGTTGTTCCAAAAGACATGGAGATTGGAGGCTAAAATACACTTCCCTTTTTCTCAAAAGCCCTGTCAACTAAAAGTGCATGGAGAATCATACTAGGGGAAGGACTCTGGTGTCACATGGTGAACAAGAAGTGGTGGTGTCTTGGAGCAAATCAAAAACCTATCACGTGGTCAGCCCTACTTCAAAAGTGACTCAGTTACTTAAGAACGAATATCAGTATAGAATTGCTGACATAGAATCTAGTAAAGATATGAATCAATTTGGAGCATTAGAATTTAAGGAGAATAATGCAGACTGGAGATTGGCAAACTAATACTATTTCAAAACTATGCCATTGATGCAGCGATTAAAGACAATCTGCCTCAGTTTACACTACGATCTAGTTTTAAGAGAGGTTGAAATTTCTCTGTCATCCTTGGAACATCTTTAGTTTGCAATGCAAAAATTTCAGTTCTCTTTAAATCTAGAAAAGCTGTCTAAGCTTGTTCTGTCCTTGAAAGATTTTGTAAATGTTGTTACAACAGAGAGAATGGCACTTCCATCCCAACAGCATGTTATTTATAGGTGGAAATGGCAGCAGAAGCACCTTGTCGACTGTCTATGCTGTATCTGTGGAAACTTCTTTTCCGTTCAAATTGGTAGGAAGAATCCATAGCTGTCCCTATTCAAGTCGTCGTGGAAGGTGAACAAATTACAAGCCTTCATTGGTAAATTTATCCCTTCATTGAACAATCCCAAGGGTTTTTTTAGTCATTTGATCACTGTTGAAATCCACAAAGAGTTACGTACATTTAGCATTTCTGAAGTAATTGAGAAAATGCTGGATCAATCATCAAACCTATTTTGTGATAAAGGAAATGCAAGCAGATATTTCAGCATTACTTCAAGATTGTACTGGACAAGAAAGTAATACTTGCCGTGAATCAGATATCAGACCTTTTCAGGGAATGCAAATGCCTAATGAATTCATCTCAGAGAAGAATACATAACATGTCTATGCAGTGTTGAAGAAATCCCTACCTCATTTACAGAATCTCATGACAAAACTGTTTCAGAGATTCTAAAATGCACTGATAAAGAGGGACACTGTTTTATACAGTGACCCTCTTTTGGACGAACACTCCTTGTATCTTGGAGGAACCTTACAAATATGGGAACACATATTCGATGAACAAATGACAAATTTTCACTTAGATGCTGCTGGTAGGCTCTTCAACTGTGTAGCTCAAAAAGATAGCAGGCCTCATCCCTCTATAGGAAATATGTTTGGTTGGCTTCACATATTTGTGGGTTCGTTGCACAGTTCAAACTATGGGTTGGGTTCCATAATCTGCCCTCACAAGACATCCAGCCTCTTCAGCAAATACACCACATTCTTATAGTATTGAGCCAACAAAATTGTGATCTAGGTCAATCCCATGCAAGCATGCAAAGGCTTAACCCCCTCATTCAACTGTTAGCTAAGTAGCATGGGTACCTGTACCCAAGGGTAGGGTACACGTACCCATACCCACGCACCCTGCCGCACCCCTCCATACCCAAAACTTGACCTAAGTACCCAAGAAGTTTCTCACAGATTCAGGGGGCTTTGATTGCAGAGGGGACAAAGTACCCTTGTTTTGGGGACGCCCAAGGACCAGTTTTGTACAGGGTACCCCTGTTTTGGGGACGCCTAGGAACCAATTTGGTAAGAGCCCAGCTAGGTTTGTACAAGTGACATTAAAGTCAGTAATATTAAATGATAATATTAAATTCTTAAAGTAAAAGTGACATTCTCTTTATCTTTCATTCTCTATCCTTTTACCTAAATTTTTAACATTAGCATTAATTGTTTCAGGATGTTTGAGAGTGGTCCCAACCTTATTGGACTTCATATGCAAAAGTAGAATTTTAGATCCCATTCAGAATTCAACAAACTTAACAGTTTTCAGGATTTCAGGATTGCAGCGTTTCCACTGGATTATATCAAATATGAGGGTATGGGATTGGAATTTAATCAAGCACATCAACCTCTCCATGTACCTTGAAGTTGGTGGTGTTGAACTCCTTTGTCATGACCTTAACAAAAATGTACCCTTCACTCAAGCAAAATCACTTACTAAGCACGAGAAGCTTTTTCTACCTTATTTTAACACTATTAGGAAGTTTCATCAAAACTGTAGGGTGTTGACCAATGTCCTTGGAGGACTAACTTCGAGATTCAAGGTAGAGGCAAGGGCTAGAGCCTAGAGGGGGGACACAGGGTGTTATTGATGAATAGGATACCAATATAGGCAAGGATTTCGATATGTAACTATTTGTTGTAGCATGAAATTTTTTGGACTCTATAGGCCATTTAGCCTCTTTGTTTATGTATTTTGGGTGAGATATGGATTGGTCTTGATGTTTTTTTAGTTGTATGCACCCTAGCTATATAGATCAGAAACGTTGCATATTTGTGTATAATGGTTTGGATTCATGGATGCACATGAATATATATGTACAGTGAAAATGATTTAAATTTCATATATATATATATATATACCCCCGACGTATCCAAGTCCCCAGTTTCAAAAGGTGGTGTCCCCATCCCCGCACCTGTCCCCATACCCGTCCCTGGACCCAAGTTTCCTGGCAACTTAGACTATTAGTCAAACCATGCATCCAATGTGTGGAGATTACCTATGCACCATGGACAGTGATCTAGATCAGTTAAAAAACACATGCAACCAAGGAGTCAACAGCAGTTGCCTGCGCATGTGTACCTAATAACAAAGGCGCTATCAGTTAAAATGCCACCTCAGTGCCCGTTTGCATGCATCATCTTTCAAGAGTTGAAGATACAACTTGATCTATTGTTGGACTCACACATGCAGATTTCTAAAAACAGCAGTTGCAGGTTCACTGTACTGGAGTTCAAACAGCAGTTGCTTGTGCATGCTTCTTAAACTCATATATGCAGAATTCTACAACTGCAGTTAAGGATCAACTTTAGATGAGTTCAACCACCAGTAGGGTTTAGGTCTGGTTTTACTTGAGATCAAACAGCAGACCTATGATGCATGTTACCTTTAAAGAGAGTGCAGCCTTTGAAAGACAACAGTTAAGTCCTATTTGCATACAAAGATAAGCTCTGAGCTAAGTTTCCAGGAAACGGGTATAGGTACGGGAACGCCACTTTTTGAAAAAGGGTACTTGGGTACATCGGGGGTACTGTATATATATAGATAGATAGATAGATAGATAGATAGATATATGTCATAGTCACATCATACGTGTATATAGATTTCTTCATAAATTATGAATCATGATTCATAATTATAAATTCGCTGATTATTTGAACAGTGAACATTCAGATTGAAAAATTGAAACATAGAATTTGCTAAATCATAGACTCAGTAGATATCAATTAGAAGACTGGAAGTTACATAAAATTTGATAAATCATTGTACCAGGAAGATGTAACAAAGAATCAAACTCAGACATGAAAGTACACTTGAAATCTTATTTTAAACACCCATTTGTACTGCTGTTACAGGCAATAAAAACTTGAAAATTGCTAAATATATTCCTACGTTGATGTGAGTGTATTTCTCAATATTAAATACCTATGTATATTTTTTATGTGCACATTTGGTAGTCAAATTATGCTCCATGAGTGTTGTACACAAAACCATAAAAACATTCATTGTAAATCAATGTAAAATCAATCTACTAGATTTGGACAATATTTAGTGGAATTTGAACAATGTTGCAAAGTGTTTGACATAAGTCCTGAATCAGACTCCATACATAGTTAGCAAAAAATTAGTTCAGATTTGGTGGGGGGTCATTACATTTTCCCCCATGAATTGCATTTTATTGAGTCGACTGTAACCCTAGAGTACCCAAACACTGGGTACGGCGTACCATTTCGCCTATAAGTACCCCTTTTTTTTATGATGGAGTCTCGGGTACGTGGACCCAATATGGGGTACGGAAGGAGACGTACCCTACGCGTACCCAAGTACCTGGTCGGGTACGTGTACCCTACCCCAGGTATGGGGAACCTAGCAACATAGGCTCTGAGTTAACTCCAGAGTTACACATGCAGGGTTTATAGTCGCTAGGTGCATGAGTGACAAGGAACCTCAGCCAGTTGATGGGACAGTGGTCTAGTAGATTTAGCAATAACAAGAGAGGGTGTGCACCTTCTCAGGTCTAAAGTACACTTGCCTAAGTCAATTGAGGACTATAAAGACCATGGACTTGATTGTAATAGAGGTTGGATCCCCAGAGATTTTGCCATTGTAATTCCATATGGACAGTTGAATAAAGGAAGACCATTGATTTACATATTGCCTTCCCTGTTTTCCATATGCTTCATAATTGAATAGTGTATTTTTTTCCCTTTTTTGTTCAGGTTGCAGATTTAGAAGGTTCTTAACTCTGATATGCCTAAACTATTGTAAATTTCAGGGAACTCTCCAAGCCAATGACGACCTGTAGAGTGAGAAATCCACTCCTTAGCATCCTAATCAGTGTAGTCAGACTCTTTGAATACTCGCGAGTCTTGCCGAGTCTTGCCGAGCGACCACCAGGACGAGTACTCGTGACATACTCGTAGTGTAAACTCGCCACTCGCCGAACTCGTCATTTACTCGTTGAACTCGTCACTTACTCACGAGTCTGTTAACTGTTTGAACGTCGCTTTTGCGTTTTGGAGGGAACGTGGGGAGGGAATAAGCCCTCGAAAGAACACCGCTCTCCCTTGTCATCTCATTGAATAGTTTGGCTTCCCCCGAGTTGTTCTCATTTGCCCCCTAGCTATTATCAATTTATCAGTTGTTTGTGTTTGGAATTTTGGAGTGTGCATGCACTGAGGAAGGTCGCTAACACTGGTTTGAGCATTTTCAATTTTCAATTTTTTTCATTGGACTTTTATACTTTGGATTTTATAAATGTAAGGCGATGACGCTGCCATCGGTAGTTTGATGAAGAATGTGATTGTTCGTGGTTAGGATAGGATGATGATAGTGTATTTTTTACAATTTGCTTTTTCATTTTTTTAATATTTTTAATAATTGTTAATTAATGAAATTTTCTTATTATCTTTTTTTTTTAATAATTTTATGGTTTTTATAATTTATAATTAATAACTATACATTGTGATTTCAAGTGAGAAAACACTTCTCGTTAAAATGCATTGCTATGTCTTTTTATCAATTTTTTGAATTGTTATATGCTTATATATTAAATTTTAATTTTTAATATATATGTTTATATATTATTTTTTAAGTTACTATATTTTTAATGTTTTTCATATTTGCCGAGTCTTTGCCGAGTCTTATCCGAGTCTTATCCGAGTCACCGAGTCTGCCGAGTCCCAAGCCAGCCGAGTATTTGCCGAGTCCGAGTCTAACTACACTGATCCTAATAACAGCCACACCAAGATTTTCATTGTTAGATTTTCATAAGATTATAGCAGTATATCTTAATTGCATTAATCAAAAGGATCACTAGAAGATAGACAAAACACAGAACAATAACACGAGTATTTTTATCTTGGGAAACCCAAATGGGAGAAAACCCAGCAACCTTCATCTAGAGATAATAATTCTAAGAATAGTGTACAATGAAGAAATAGAAAAGATGGAAGTATCTTCCAGAGATAGAAACCCCACAAACAGTCTTCTCCTAGAGTAGGTGCGAACTTCTCTCTCCCAGAAAACTACGAACTTCATTGTGCAGCTGTTTGTTATAATGAGGGGCGCCTCTTATTTATACTAATTTTCCACTACGAAAATCACTGGGGCCGACTTCACTTGGGGGAGCAATATAAATTTATATTTTATAATATTATTTTATTTTTTCTTTTGCTTGCTTTTCTCCCCAAGGTCTACATTGTTCTTCTAGGTTTTGTATGATATATTACAATAAGATCAACTCCCGTAGGAGGTACAATACAAGTACAATAAGAATAGCTTCTGAAGTTGCACAAATTTCACCACTCCCTCTCAACAAGGACGGGTATTCTTCGGTCTTCATCAGCATCACGATCATTTGGGTTTCATCTGTACATCTATACTGCCTCCATCATCTCTAAACGTACTGAAGGTTGTATTTATGAATTTGTTCTATCTGGATGTCTGAGAGAAAATCTTATGCTACTTGTTTGTCTCTACTGTCGATGGAATACTTCCATACCTAGCTAGAGATCCTGATAAGCACACGTGCATGACCATCTACTACATGTTCGTCTCATCTGTCGATGACCATACCTAGCTAAGAACTTGAACGAGCCCTTTCGAACTAGCACTACTGGGGCGGCATAAGGGCTTCTACTCTTTGAAATAACACCACATTTTAACAAATCTTGGGTTAACCTTTCAATCTTTGTTTTATGGTGATGTGGATATCTATAGGGTTTGATATTGACAGGTTTTTCCCCTAGTTCTACTTCAATCATGTACTCAATCTTCCTATTTGGTGGGAGCTCCATCGAAAGCTTTTGGGACACCTTGTGGTGTTTTTGGATTAGCTCTTGTATCTCTAGTGGTTTGTAGCTATCTCCTTCACATATTAGAAACTTCGTCTCTTGACATTGAATTATGTAAGCAAGTGCTCCTTTTCGAATTAGCCTTTCCATCTGATGTGATGTAACCAATTGAGTTTAGTGTGGTTGGAAACCGTACAATTTGTACTTTTTCCCTAGCCACTTGAACTTGATGAAGTGCTCTTGATGGTTAGCAGAGTAAGCACCCAATGTTTGCAACCATTGGATTCCCAATACAACATCTACTCCTCCAAGAGGTACCGCAAAGAAGTCGGATTCTAGGTTATACTCTTGCATTTGAAATTTAATCTTGTGACATTTTCCCACATTTTCAATCTTCTTGCCATCTGCTACCATAACCTTCATGTTAGGCATTGGGAAAACGAATAAGTTGAATATCTTAGCAAGATTAACATTAATAAAGCTATGGGTAGTGCAAGTATTTATGGAAATCAAGACGTTGCTTTTTATATGTTCCTTCAATTTCAGTGTTTGTGGTTGGGATATCCCTGTAACGACGGCTAGTGATATTGTAATGTTCCCAAAAGTGACATGCATGCAAACCCTAAAAGTGAGATGCATGCAAACCTTAAAAATGACATGCATGCCATCCCAGCATTATTTTAATGATGCATGCACTATTTAAGTCTCCCTCCGCATGCATGCAAGTCAACGGCAAATTA